>PVLC010004253.1:0-77321 GCA_004027655.1 Graphiurus murinus
ATCTCACTTAACATAATGTTTTCCAGTTCCCTCCATTTCCTTGCAAATAACATGATTTTGTTCTTCTTTATGGCTGAGTAAAATTCCATTGTGTACATATCCCATAGTTTTGTAATCCATTCATCTGTTGTTGGACATCTTGGCTGGTTCCATAGTTTGGCGATTGTAAACTGTGCAGCTATAAACATAGATACACATGTGTTGGTCTGATAGTTTGGTTTCCTTTCTTCTGGGTAGATACCCAGTAGAGGGATCGCTGGATCATATGGTAGGATCATTCCCATTCTTCTGAGGATCCTCCATACTGTTTTCCAAAGTGGTTGCACTAATTTGCAATCCCACCAACAATGTATTAGGGTTCCCACTTCTCCACACCCTCGCCAGCATTTGTTGTTGTTTGTGTTCTTGATAGTTGCCATTTATTTATTTATTTATTTATTTATTTATTTATTTATTTATTTATATTTTGAAACAGGGTCTTGTTAAGTTGCTGTGAATGTCACCAAGGTGCTGAGGCTGGCCTCGAACCTGTGATCCTCCTGTCTCAGTCTCCCCAGTACTGGAATTGCAGGCACACACCACCATCAAAGCCGGATTGCTGTATCATATGGTAGTTCTATTTTCACTTTTTTGTGGTCCCTCCATGTTCCTTCCCACTGCACTCTTATATTTCCACCAAGGGTTTACAGGTGTCTTGGCATTCTCAGTGCTATAATCTAAAAGACCACACACTCGGAGGAAGGAAGATTTATTTGTTCATGGTTTTCCTTGGAGATTTTGGGCTTCAGTCCACGTCAGGCCAAGGACTGCAGATCTCAGGGCATGGTGGCTGGAAGCAGAGAGAGGGAGTGCACAAGTATTTGCTCTCACATCATGGAGGCTAGAAGCAAAAGAGAGAGCAAGCAAGGAAGGGGATTCCAAGGTACAAGCACAGTCCCTAAGATTGTATCCACAGACACCTACTTTCTCCTGCTATACCCTCCCACCCATCATTTCCACCCAGATAAATCCATTATGATGGATTTTTCCAGAGATGAGACTACAACTCTCATGACTTAACTATATCAACCCTGAACTTAATACAATGCTCTTTAAGGAGCATTCTAAATTTAACTATGACAACAACATTCTGATTTCTCCACATTCTCAACCTGTAGGATATTTTGTCAAGTGAAATAAGGCAGATAAAGAAGGACAAATACTCCACAATTCTACATATATAGTGTCCTTTAGCTCAAAAATCAATCTCATGATTATGATGATATTTCCTGCAGTAAATTCTTATATGCTCACAGGTTCCATGTTAAATATAAGTTGGACTCTCTTATACCAGAAGTAGGGGCCAGACACATTTGCAACAGTGTACAGTTCTACATTTTCCTCCACTCATTCTTCAATGTTGCTGATCTATCTGCCTTATACTCCTTCTTTCTGATCATCACTTCCTATGGAACAGCTAGTTACAACTTGCCTGGCTGGCTGTGTTGACTTTCACACTCCACAGCAGCTCCTGCTCATTCACTCTGTGACCACCTGTGAGTTGTGCATGCTTGGTTTCAACCCACCACTTACAACTCCCTGTGGGAAACCCCGTTTGAATAATACCTTGAAGTCAATGAAGAAATTCACCCATGAGTACCTTAATCACTCTCCCTGACTTTGCTTCATAACCTCAAAATGTGGCCTACAGCATACAGATTACCCAAGGGACTAAAATTTATTTATTTATTTTTTAATTTATTTATTTATTCATTCATTTTTGTGTGTGGTTTTGGCGATGGGACCTCGGGGCATTCTAACACTGAGCAACACCCTCAGCTTTGTTTTGTCTTGAAACAGAGTCTCATGAGGTTGCTGACTGACAGTCTCATGAAATTGTTGAGGTTGGTCTTAAACCTGTGATTCTCCTGTCTCAGCCTCCCAAATACAGAGATTATAGGTATGTGTGCGTCAACATGCCCAATTAAGTACTAAAATTTCTTAAACTTTCACACAGTCATTGTGTCCTTGAAGTCTCCTCATAATCTGATCCCTGGAGGCAAGGCCATCCTAAAGGAGCCATGCAGGAAATCCTCTGCTTATGCCCTTTGTCCTGACTTCTGGTGGGTTCTAGGGACAGTTGCTGCCAGTTGAGTTGACACACTCACTTTAATTCCCGTCCACTAATGGTTTCCAATGGCACATTTCAGTTTCCAGCTGTATATATATTTTTAATAACTTTTGTGAGAGAGAGTTTCTCCTTTTGGATGCTCAGTGTCTGTGCTGATTACATCCATACCATTTCACAACTTCCAGAAGCAGAAAAAATTTTTTAAATGGAAAATCTCTTGAGACGAAATTATGTATGATGTGTGAACCACTTCCTAAACTGCACAATTTTAAGCTTCAAAATGAAAAGAACAGCGTGCTCATTCCTTCCTTTCTTCTTTCAATTATATGCACCACCTGCTTCAATTCATAATAATATTAATATTTCATAAATATCATATAAATGGTAAAGAAGAGCCAAGGGCTAATCTTTTGTTTAAAGAGCAAGGTATCTATTCATATATGCAGAAATTATGCCTAGAAAGATTGTAATTATCTGTAAAAATATCCTAGAAATCTTTTTTAGAAAGAACTAACCTAAATGAAAACAAAACAGCAATAAACCCTAGATAATTTCTTTGATTGGTTGAATTGATAATTGTGTAGGGTGAATTTATAAGTTCTCTCACTACAAAAATATTCATTTGTCTGTTTTTTTTACACTTGAGAATAGTCTGACTCCATGTAGAAATTTTGATGGATATTAAAACAATATAAATATAGTTTTTGACCTTATAGAGCACAAAAGTACAAACCTTCAAATCTGGAAATATCAGGCAGCCATTACCTCAGGTGGAGCTACAAGATACTGGCAGAAATGAAATTGGTTCACACAGAGCAGCCAGCCAGGGAACCTGAAAATTCTTACTTTTGAGATTTAAAAAGGCAGGGAGGGCCGGAGGTGGGGGTTACTGAGAAACACAAGGATACTTTTGGAGATGATTCATTATGAAGTTGGTTTGGGGAGGCATATTTTTTCCTCACTTGAAAATAATACAGAAAGACTTTTATTCTATCACTATTACTATAATATCAGTAAGGATCTACTATCAATAAAAATATAGAGAAAGGGAAATGAGTAGTAAATTTCAGCAAATAGTTTAATTATGTATTTCATAGTCTTATGCCTACTTTGCAGTGGCTACAGCATCCAAGTCTTTGGTATTGCTATATAATTTTCCATGGT
Source organism: Graphiurus murinus (assembly GCA_004027655.1). NCBI lineage: Eukaryota > Metazoa > Chordata > Mammalia > Rodentia > Gliridae > Graphiurus > Graphiurus murinus. The sequence goes on from PVLC010004253.1 coordinate 3,275, forward strand.
ATCTTATTGATTCTACATCTTTGTATAGCAGGGATAGGATATGAATTTAAAAAAATATTGAGCTTAGAACTGGTGGAGAATCAAGCACTTATTGATCTATTTATGCTTTCTATTTCTTTTTTATTGAATCTTGGTAAAGTGCATATGTCCATGAATTTTTCATATTAAGTGATCAAGTTAATTGGTTCATCATTTTTTATAATAATCTCTATGAATTCTATGTATTGTTGTAGTGTCAGTTTGTAGTGTCTCTTTTCTTTGTTTCACATATTTAATTTTCAAGTCTTCTGTATTTTTATAGTTACAATAGCTAAGCATTTGTTAAATTTGTCATTTAAATAAAAGATGGGCTAGGCGTGGTGATACAGGTTTGTAATACCAGCATTTGGGAGGCTGAGAGAGGAGGAGCACAGATTTGAGGCCAGCTTCAGCTACTTAGTGAGGCTCTCTGCAATTTAGTGAGATCATGTTTCAAAATAAAGAATAAAACAAAAAAATAGGGCTGGAGATATAGCTTGGAAGTAGAATGCCCCTGGGTTCAATTCCCAGTGTTGGGAAAAAGAAAGTTATTTCACATTATTTTATTGAACTTTTGTAATTTTTAAATCTCTATTTATGCTAAGATCTTTATTATGTATTTCTTTTGCTAATGTTGGGTTTGTTTTCTTTTTGTCTTCTTGGTTCTTTGAAATATAATGATAGCTTGTTTAACTGAGATATTTTTACCTTTTTATGTAGGCACTATTGCTATAAACTTCCCTTTTGATACTGCAAGCAGGGTTCATGTGGCTCTGCCCAGTACTAGGTTTCAGATGGTGAACCTGGTTCAGTGTTTCAAGTCTAACGCCTGGGCTTAATTACCTCTCTCCCTCCCCCAAGCAGGTGGCATCTCTTTCTATGCAACACTTCAGAGAATATTATTTTCTTTCTTTGTCAATACAATGTCTCTTATTGTTATGCTAAAACGAGGTAGCACTGTGATCATTCATCTGATGTCCTTAACACTTTCGAAGGTAGTTCCAAGTGTGAAGAGCTATTCAATTTCTGAGGCAATAAAATTGATAGAGGATCTTCCCAAGAATTGTCTTGCCCTGTGTGCTATAACTTCTAATTCTTTTGAACTTTTGAAAGGTAGCATTTCTTACATACAAATTTGTTTATGAATCAACTTAAGTTTCTGAACATATCTGTTTGTAGTTCCAACAAATGAATGATTTTATGTGAATGCATATGTGTTGGCATTCATTCATTCATTCATTCACTCATTCATTCATTCATTTTTGTGGTCCTGGCAATCAAATCCAGGGCCTTGTGTATGCTAGGTTTGTGCTCTATTATTGAGTTACACTCTGAAACCTCATGTTTATATTTTAAGCATTATTTCTTTCTGTTTGTAATTCTGTATAAACTTCACCAGAAAATAATTGCCTGAGGCAACAAGAATATGTTTAAATAATTCATATTAAATGAGCCTTGAAACAATGAGTCATAAAAGAAAATCAAACATTCTTTAAATTTATTAAAAAAACATTTTTTAGGTTTTATTTATTCTTATATTTTAAATATATACCAAATGTTCACACCTTTTTTAATTAACACATATATATTTATACAATTTGCGTAATCATCTATACATGACTTTATAAGTCTAAAAATTAATTAATATTATCTTATATGAAAAACTGAAGCTGATGAGTTTCCAATTAGGTTAAGTAAAGTATCAGAGGTTAAAAGTTATTTGTAGCTCTTAGATAGTTTATAATTATACATCATTTTTTATTATTTTTATTATTACTATAATTATACGTGTATTTGAATCAATTAAAAATAGAACATTTCTTAAAATGCTCTATATTATGATTATGTTCCTTTGTTATATCCAAGTATATATTTTCACGCATGCATTTACTACATTCATTTACTATTCTGTTAAAGACAGAATTCTAGAATATACAGATTTATGGAGTCATTCATTGTAATAATGTTAATGAATTTGGCGTTTTCTGTATGACACTTATCAATCTCCTTTGTCTTTCCCTTCATGTCCTCCGGAATACTCCTTCCCAATCACTCAGCACCTGATATATCTTATCTTTTCTTCTTTCTGTCTCAGTTTCTTTCAGCTTTTACAACAGGTCGCTAAGGAAGAAACATTTAGAGCTATGAACAGAATATAATAATAGAAGAAATAGAAGCAATTACATTATAAGCCAAAAAAATAAATTAGTTTTTCTCTTGTCAAAATTTGCCACTTAGGAAAAAACTAACTTGCAGGAAATTTGGTACAATATGGAAAGTTGTAAAATCTAGATTGTTGGTCCATGTTTATCTTATGCATCCTATAACTTGCCACATATTTTATATTTTTTAAAACAAAATGGTAGGAGCTGTGCTAGTATTGTAAGGGCAGTAGCAAAGTTCCTATATCAATATTACAATAACATAAAATTAAAAGTAAATCTTTGACCAAGGATACATTGATATAAAGAAATTATGCTATTTTTCCCAGGAAGGAAATATACAATCTGATATTCTGCACTGAGAACAATGACAATCAGAAGGAATTACATGAGGAAAAAAATATATCAAGGCTTCAAATCCACCTCAACTCACTAACATTCTGGGTATTGTATTGAATAATCTTTCCAGTTTATTTTTCTGAGACCCACATGCTTCTTTGCCTTTTCTGACAGACAATAATATTCATTTAATTTCTAATATTTAAAATTTTAAAACAATGGAGAGCTCCAGTAAAATAGTATGTATATGTAAGGGTATGTATATGTGTGTGTGTGTGACTGTATATGCATATACAGAGAATTTGCATATGTGAATCATACTGCAAAAACTCATCTCCCACTCTATTTCTTCATCCTCCTATTCACTATTTCCCTTCTATAGAGGTAACCACTATATTTACTTTTTTTGCATGTATCTTTATTTCTTGAGTGTCTTTATACATTGACAAGTGTGTACAGTATGTCTTTGTAAATGTGTGTATGCATGATGCATGTATACTCATCTCTCACCCCCATACATTCTTGAAAGATATCATGCTATGCTGATGCTTTTATACTTTCTTTAGATAACAGTGGACATAGAGATCTTTCATTTTTGTAGCTAAGGTGATGTCCCATTCATTTTTTTAAGCTGTTTGATATTCCTTCCCATGGATAGATTAACCCTCATTTAACCTATTTTCAATGGAGGGATTTAGGAGGATTCCATGGTTTTACAATTCAAACAGTGTTTAATGAATTACTAAGATTGTCCCAATACCATGCCCACATATAAGATTTCCCATAACTGAGTATAAAATACATAAGAATCTGTCCCTGAAGGATAAATTCCCATAAGTAGAAATACTGATCAAAGTATGTTTACTTTTGTTAGATTTGTATAAGGAATTTCCACCAAGTAGACATTAATTACTTTTAACCACAGACAGAGCTTAAGATCAAGTTTCCTCTTTATTATTGTTAGCTGAAAAATAACTAAATAGTTTAATTTGTACCTTAAATGATTACTGAGAGTAATAAACTTCCACAAACTAAAGAAGCATGTTTATATCATTTGCTGAGAATACTCTGTGTTACTGGCAAACAATTTTATTGATGTCTGTGTCTATTTGTATTTCATTGTAGATAATGTAATACAAGGTTCATCTCTTAATCGTATGTGTTATAAATATTTTCTTGGTTTTTAATTTTTTGCATTTTTAATATTTTGGTTACTGGAGATTGAACCCAAGGGCATTCTATCTTTGAGCTACACTCCCAACCCTTTTTATGTTTTTATTTTCAAGTAGAGTCTCACTAAGTTGTCAGAGATCTCACTAAGTTGGTAAGACTGGCCTCAAACTTGGAATCCTACTCATACATCCCAAGTCTCATACATCCCAAAGTAAGAGAATTATAGGCATGTACCACCAGGCCCAGCTTTCCAGTTTATATATGATTATTACTGTCCTGGAGAAAATTGTTAATTATTTGAATTATTGAATCTTTTTCATAAATTATATGGTCATCATAATTAACATATATACATATATGTATGCACATATATATATATACATATGTATACATGCATATATACATACATATATACACACATGAAAATCAATGCCTTCCCACTCCTATTTATTATCTGTATAATTTATTTTATATTTTAAAAATATTTCCCCCAGTCTGACCTCATGACTACTTCAATTAACAGATAATTCCCTCGTGAATAGAACTATTTTCATTTTTTTATTTAATCATTTATGCTTACCTATTTTGGTGGAGAAGTATTGATTATAAGAAGTGAATAAAATTTCCTGGTTTACTTCTAAAGCCTGAAATTAAAAGGAATTCAAAATAAATCCTGATGTTGCTTAAGAGTACGATTATGCTTGGAAGTTGAAAGACTTTATTTTGTTTTAAGTTTTTAATGAAATGATGCAGAATAAGAAATTAATTGTATTGTCTACATACCAGTAAATAAAATGTGTAAATTTTTGACTTATTTCAATGTCAGTCATTGTTCAAAAATCTGTACTTGTACTGATTTAGTAAGCTTCATAACAACGCCATTAATTAAATGCTATCATTATCTATTCCTTACAAAAACTCCTGTACAGAAAAATCAAGCATTTGTTAGGTGGGTGTGGTGGTGCACGCTTGTAATCCCAGCATTTGGGAGGCTGAGACCGGAGGATCCGGGTTCTCGGCCTCAGCTACCTAGTGAGGCACTCTGCAACTTAGTGAGACCTTGTTTCAAAATAAAGAATAAAAAATAGGGCTGGGGGTATAGCTCGGAGGTAAAATGCCCCTGAGTTCAATCCCCAGTACCACACACACACACACACACACAAAAAAAAAAAAAAAAAAAAAAAAAAAAAAAAAAAAAAAAAAAAAAAAAAAAAAAAAAGAAAAAGAAAAATCAAGCATTTGTTCAAAACCAATGAATTAAGGAACCCTAAGACACTATATGATAAGATATATACTGTGGCACTACAGAGTTGTTAATAATCCGTTAACTATGGATTTGCATCGTGGATGCAGAAATTCACTTTAAACTGTGCCCTCATATATTATTTCCCTATTTTGACATAATATGCTTTCCTAATAATATGATAACCTCACTGTTGACTGAGAATAAAAATGTACTGCAATTTGCTTTCCTATAGTTGGGAATACATTCCTATTGTTCTTAATGGTCATTGACTTTTGATGACCAATGGTACAACTTTGTAGCAGGACTTAACACCATGTTTACTATAGCATTACTCCTTGGAGGTGATATTGCCTTATGTATAAACTCAATAATAATAATAATATACACAACAATAATAGTAAAATTTGATGTTTAAACGTTTAATAGGCTATCATGTATTAGAACTGCTAAAATGTCAAGTTTTATTGAGAGCCCTAATAGTTATAGACATGGTAAACATCATCACAAAAAAGTGTAGCTTTTTTGAAATAGCTTTGGTCTTTCTGGATAAAATGTAAGTACTTAAGATAATAAGTTTTACTCCACTACCTGGAAAATGACAGAATGTAAATTTTACAGTTATTTTTTTATTTGATGCTTACAGAACATTTTAGCAGTGGCAAGTTGAAGTCTACTTCAAATAAATTTGAAATTAGAGCTGATTTACTATAACAGTATATTTTGAACTATATAGGCAATATATTTCAAGATACAGATATATCTTGCCATTGCTATATAGAAACAGATTGCTTATTTTACCATGGTAGAATTATTTTGCTTTGGGGAAGGAATATTAAATTCCATGAATACTTGATCTTATTTCACTATATTGAAGAAAGTGTTTCTCCCAAATGTTTTAAACTACTCAGCACATCCGAATCTCCTCTGAGCTTTGGCTCCACACACTGAGCTTGGAGTGGCGACACCAACTGGTAGCTGTATCACGTGACTCTGTTCTGGGTGTATTCACATGCTGGGAGACAAGGGTCATATTTTTAAAACAGGCCATTTTTTATCATTGAAGGATTCTTTCAAATTCTCACTGCATCATATGTTTAAGACATTCCCTGTTTCCTTGGTTCCTGATCTACAATTTCATTATGATTACTTGATTCATTTATTTAATCCTGTCAAAAACCCAATGGGATGAATACTGTTTCTCTTCATTTCACAGATGAGGAAACGGAATCATTTGCACGTTAGCAGAGTTAGTAAGCATCTTTATCCTCCATCTTCTTCATTTTTCATGACAGTATGCCTGTGAATTTTTTTCATTCATTTTGTTGAAATAAATAATGTAACATAGAAATATGCCTGTAAATTCCTATATTTCACAAACCATTAAATGTTAATTTAGTATTTATTTTAATAGAAAATGCTATAAGCAAAAAACAGTGCAGTTTTTTTGGAACTTGTACTTTTAGAATGACATAAATGACTTATATTTTATTAGAGCTGGCTTATACTAGATCTTGAAAGTCAATGATTTAATTTTCAAAGATTTTATGAGTCTATTATTAACAACAAATATTAAAGATCAAACCATATGAAAATAAAACTGTATATTATTAAATAAGTAGTGATAAATACTCAAAACTTGCCAATTTATGAAAATTTACTATGTTAACTATGATCACCATTCATAAAATTACTTGTGTTTATTTTGAATATATGGCAAATACCAAACTATTGTGTAATACTAAACATTTCTTGTCTGTTATATATTAAGAGACATCATATGGTTGGTTGAAATGAGCTATGATTGGACTATTTTTACCATAGAATTTGAAAACCTGGAAATCAGTTGAGAGAGAGAGAGAGAGAGAGAGAGAGAGAGAGAGAGAGAGAGAGAGAGAAATATGAATGAATCTTTGATATGAAGAATTGACTCACATAATTATGGAGACTGAAATTTTCCTGAGAGCCAGAGACCCAGAAAACCTCCTGCTGTGGTTTAGTCCAAGTCCAAAGGCCTGAGAACCTATGGTGTTGATGTAGTTGAAGTCTGAGGGTAAGAAAAGATGAGATGAAATGGAGCAGCTCACATTGCGAGACAGGAAATAATGCACAAATCCTTTCTTCCTCTGCCTTTTCTTCTATTCAAACGCTCAATAAATTGAATGAAACCCACCCACATAGAGGAAAGCAGTCTACTGAGCCTACAGGTTCAAATGTTAAAGCCTTACCGAAACACCTTCACAGACACATCCAGAAATAATGCTTAATTTGGCCACCCACACAAAGATGACATACATAGTTATAATCATATTTAATATGCCAACAAATTGCCCACTTCTGTCATGTTAGTTACAAATACCTTCTAATAATAATCATTATTTAGAATATATTAATAATGCTGCCAAGCATGATGGTGCATACCTGTAATCGCAGTACTTGGAAGGGTGAGAATGGAGGATCACAGTTTCAAGGCCAGTGGGCAGTAACTTAGTGAGGCTGTTAAAAAAAAAAAAAAAGTACCAGGGGTGTAACTCAGAGGTAAAAAACCCGTGTGTTCTATCTCCAGTACCATTAATAGATAAATATACTAATGAAATGTTTTCTAAAAAAAATTTATCTAATGAATTGAAAGCTTGAGGTAATAAAATAATTAAAAACATTGGTCATGATTTCAACCAAATATACATTTTGTAATTCCATTTTTCTTAAGCCTTGTATGACTGCACAAATTTCATTTCAATAGCCATTTCTAGTGATCAGAGGGTACACATTGAAACCTACTCTACTCAACACCCTACCTCTCATCTGGTTCTCCACTCTCAAATATGATTTCTGACAGTAAAACATAATTACATTTTAAAAAACAATAATCTTTTAAAGGAAACAAGGATCAGATATTTTCCTTGTTCATTTGACAAGTTCTTCAATAAGAAATCTAGAAGCCTTTCAAGAGTATAATCTGAGATCTTTCCTAAAACACAGTCTATACATATTTAGATATTCTTTATGCATATTTATTTAAATATGTACTCTTCTTTATAGAATCCTTTCGTTTGCTATTTTCTGTAAATATTTATGATGAAATTTTCAAGCTTTATCCATAATTTTCCTACTGGCTTACTCTGGAATTGAGATATTAAATTTCCCCATTTAATAAGTATTACGATTTTCCTCCCTTCCATTTTTGAAAGAATGCTAGTTTAAAGGAAAACAGAATATATCTCTGTTATATTCATATTCTTACCTGCAATTGTGTATTATCTTACAATATTAATATATTTAATTAGCTAGCAAAAGAACAGATGTAATATATAAAGGCATATATATGTAATTTATGAAAGCTAGATTCATGCTACAATAAAAATATAGTGCTTCTTAGCAAAATTGATGATTTCATGAACTCATCAAAATTGATGATTTCAGTTCAGTCAAGTGGAATGCAAGAAAAGTTCTAATACATTTTTTGTACGTCTCTATGTTTTATTAGGATGTATCTTCTCATAAACCTTTATGTCATATTAGATGTCCACCTTAACAGCTAAATACTTTTACAGCAATATTTAAATATCTCCCAATGATGTTTCCAACACATAAAATTCATTCCTCTGAAAACAATGTGCTTAATATAGTCATAAATATTTCTAGAAAGCCTTGTATTTAAAAAGTAATGACTTTCCCTAGATTGATTTTGAACACCATTATACCTCCATTGCAATGATAATGAAATCTAAATAAGATAGTTTTTAACAAGCTTTCCATTCTAGCAACTTTTATTATTTGCATTTATTAATGTGACAGAGGCTGTTTAAATTTTTCATTAAAACGAAGACATATTTTGAAAATATTTTCATCTACCAAATATAAGCATATTATAAATAAGCAAGAATATAATAAATATATATAAATAAAATAAATGGAAAATAATTTTAAGTGTTCCACTAAAAAACATAATAAAACTTTAGCATTTAAGTATATGGAATTTAGAAGATAAAATATGCATTCATTAGGGGAAATGCAATTAGTAATACTTCCTGACCAAAAGAAATAACAGGTACAAAAGAGAATTTGTGTCTATAAAGAATATTTTAATTAATTACTGTTAACTAGATAATTAATAATTCAACTATTGAATTATAAGAACTGAAACAAAGTGTTTAAAGGGGAATTTTTTAGCATTTTACATTAAAACTACTGGACAACTAGTAATTTTGCTATTCCTGAAAACAAGTTTGCTTGATATCCAATACTGTGCATAAAATGCATTCATGATATGGTGGGATACTCCATTTACCAGTAAAGTAAGTAGCAAAGCTTGAATTCAACCAATATGAGTCAAAATCAAGTGTAAATGACAATTGCATTGAATCCAGTTGCTATTTTTCCAAATGACATTTTTGTACATTTGTGAGTTTTCATAAAATAAAATTAAATATAAATATAAAATTATGATATAAGTAATGATATAAATTGGATTCAATTTTAAATATTTATTAGAATTGCATAAAATTATAGTAAAAAGGAATTAACTTAATTTCAAACATATTTCTCCAGTTTTATACATATTACATATGTTATACACATATTATATATGTACATATATATATATATATATTTCTAATTACCTACAAAGGATTAAAAGTTAAAACTGAATATAGGCTGCTTTAAAACAAATTGATCCACATTCTTGGTGATACAGGCATTCTACCACTGAGCTGCACCCTCAGACTTTTTTTTTTTTTTTTTTTTTAACAATATCTCACTAAGTTATGGCATGCTGGCCTTGAACCTGTGATCCTCTTGTCTCACTTCCGTCTCACATGCGTGTTTTCTATCAAAACCAAAACTCTATTAAGTATTATAGTAGTTAAATGATAGTTAATTTGATAATAACTGTATATTGATAGTTAATCATAGACAATAAAACATGTAGTAATCTGCTTTAAATTCATAGAGCAAAACAAAGGATGAAGGCTAAAATATCATAGTTATCATTTTTAATATTTAGTTATTTTACATGCATATTTTAAATAGTTTTAAAATATTAACCCAATGCTCAAAATCATTCTGAAGTAGTAGTGGTTTAGTTTCATGGGTCTTATATATTAATATCTCTCTATAGGAGAGATCTATATATATACATATATACACACATACACATATACATATATACATGTATACATACATACATACATAGGATAGAAATGCTTTGCATCAGAAGAATCGAGATGTTATTTATTCCAAAATAACACTATATTAAGCACTGAAAACAGAAATTGAATTCTACTTCCAGAACCAGAGGTCCTAACCCTCTGTTCATACTATCCATAGGTAATGTCTCAGTATAAAATTAACATGTAAAAAATATGAAAATTTTGCTGCTATAAACATGAATATTCCATATATTACTGTAATCTGATTTCAGTCCCTTTGGGAAGATACTCAGGAACTGTACCGTGGATCCATTTACAATCTTCTGAGGAATCTATACACTGATCTCCATAGCAGTTGTACTAATTTACAATACCACCAATAGTGTAGAAGCATTCCTATTTTCCCACATCCTTACCATCATGTATTGTTTGACTTTTTGATGATTGCCATTTGGATTGGATGTAGGTGGAATCTCAGTGTAGTTTTTATTTGCATTTCCCTGATTGCTAATGTGCTAATGATGTTGAGCTTTTTTTTTTTTATGCACTTATTTGGCCATTTGTATTTCTTCTTTTGTGAAGTGTCTCAGTTGCCCAATTCTTGGTTGGTTTATTTGTTATTTTAGTGTTAGGCAGCACAATTCACAATAGCCAAATTATGGAACCAACCTAAGTGACCATTAGGAGATGAATGGGTTACAAAATTATGCAATATATACACAATGGAATTCTACTCAGCAATAAAGAAGAACAAAATTATGTCATTTGCAGGAAAATGGACGGACCTGGAGAACACTATGTCAAGTGAGATTAGCCAGTCATGGAATGTAAAGGGTCATATGTTTTTTTCTCATATGCGGAAGCTAAGATGTATTCAGAATACTGGAGGGACTTCAGATAATAGAGGAGAAACTCTAGTAGAGTTGGGTGGTGATCTATGGGTAGGGAGTGGAGAAGGAGAATCCATGAAGGAGTCACTTCTGTTGACATTATGCTTATAAGTGAGACTACCAATGTCAATCTCAATATCCTGTATGGGGAAGAGGGGAGTGTGGAGGGAACGGGAAAATCCCACCAAGTGTTGTGTGCAATATGTCACTATTACTGCAAACTACATTATGATGTGAGACTAATAATAATACACCAATAAAAGCATAAAATATATGAAAATTAAAGGTAGTAAGTGACTATTAAAATAAAAATGCATTTAATGATAAAATTTTGATATATTAAAGCTATTTAAAAAACGCATCCATGTAAAAATTATAAAATTTTATTAAATTTAATTTTTACATGATTCTGTGAAATTTTAATTTTTTTTCTCTTACCAGAACCAATTTGGTATTTTTTCTATTGAATAAGCTTAAGGAATATATTCATCCACAATAAAGAAGATATGAAAAGGAGAAAGGAAACCGATACAGAAGAAAATTATTTTTAGCTTTTTCTAATTTACTTTTTATATTTTCAAAAAAGTTTTACACAGTTATCATTCTCAGTATAAAAATAATTTGAACACTTACAATATTGGAGTTTAAATTTTAGACATTCAATAAAAAGATTATTTGCATTAGCTTCCTTCTAAATTTATAAAAAATTTTATTTTAGAAATTTTCCATGTTTTTCAATTTATAGATTAGTAATTATAATTTAGTTATAGTTAACATTTACTATAGCCTAACTCTAATTTTTAATAGTTATTCATGGTTTTAAAAGTCTTGAGATTGCCTTTATGTAACCTATGAAAAATAAGGAGAAATTATATAAAATTTTTGACAATTTAATGATATGGCAATAACAATAGCAAAATGAAGCATTTATATTCATGCATTATGTTGGCTCTTTGTTTTTTTTTTTAAAGCATAGTTAAGGAAATGTGCTTTAAATTAATACAAACCCAAACCCTAATCTTGGCTCTCTGACATTGTGCAAACAATTTTTTCTTTCTGAGTCAAACTGTCTTCATTTGTAACATGGGAATAACAATGCCTTCCTATAGGTATGCGGCATATAAAAAGTTGAACATACTGCCTATCACTTAAAAATATTTATATTTATTAGTTACAAAAATTATTTTTATTTATTAATTCCTAATAAAAAATGTGGCATTGCTTATAGTTATGGCAATAACTTTTAAAAGTAAAGGCCAAAGCTGTAAAATTTGCAATGTCATATTGTCTCCTTATTCCTCAATTTATCCATTTACAAAGTCTTAGAAATTTAAGGTTCTTCATTGGGAAGATAAATTTGGTCCTGAGGCAGGAGATAAATTGAAAATTCATTGTGAGTGAAGAACCTGCAGCTTTTCAACTCTCCATATAAACCCTGATTATAATTTGACATGTTTAAGGCTTCATTTATACTGTTCAGAATTTCACTGCATTAGTAAATCACATCATCATAATAAAAATTAGAAATGTGTTCTAATTTCAAGTTTCAAGTTCAACTAAAGGGGAAAAAAGAATTAGGTGATTTTACTACCATTCCATAAAGTTGTAGTTTTGCATATTAAGAAGATAACAGTTTAAATTTAGTATTACTAAAATGACAAAATAGTTGGCAGACTACTGTCAATGAGATAATTTATTTACATATTATTTCTTCTAGCTATTTTTACTATTTCCTTGGAAATGAGCCAAAAAGCCAACTTACTTTTTACTTCTATAACTGCTTACTTTTGCTTAAACTGTTTCCAGTAAATAACTAAGTAGGTAAACAAATGCATCATTCTTAATTTATGGAAAATTATCTTAAATATTTTAATTATAATTTTACTAAGTTCTTCAAAATTATGGTTAGATTACGTGTATGCGTCTATTTGTATATATCTTTTATCTTTATCTTATAACTTGTTCTTTTCATGTACCTTTCTACTCTTATTGACACAAACATTTTGTCAATGCCCTAAATACAGAGGTGTTGTTGAAATTGAGTGGAAAGTGCTTTAACTCAGGCCTTAATATAAAAGTTTTATTCAAATTTGTCATCTGGGTTAGGGATATAGATATGTGTATAAACATGTTTGATGTAGAGGGTAAGGATTAAAATGGTTGGGGTAATTGGATTCTTGACTACGTAGTTCCCTTTAAAAAACCTTAATTTCTGTGCACTCAGACCAATGTGGAGATAGAGGCTTTGCCATGGGGCTTGCCAAGCAATGCCTTTGTGATGATTTGTGGTAAATCTTCAAGGACCATACATAGGACTTAAGCTTGAAGTCAGACTCCACATACCGATGATCCCACAGGCTTTTAACATAAAATAAAGAATCATTATGAAACAACTCTATGACCACAAATTTGATGATATAGAAGTTAAGAACCAATTCCTTAAAACACAGCAACAACCAAAAAATTCACACAATTAGAAATAGATAATCTTATATTGATTAAAGAAATTGAATTAATTATTCTAACCTTCCCCCAAACAAAGCGTAATGTTCAGATGCTATCTCTCTATTGGTAGATTATGCTAAGAATTTAAGCAACAAATACTACTAAACTACATGAATTAATTTGAAAATTAGAAAGAAGCTAGAGGTGTAGCTCAGTGGTAGGAAGCTTACATAGCATGCATAAAGCCCTACATTCTATCCTCAGCACAGCAAATAAATAATAAATAAATAAATAAATAAATAAATACATAAAATAAATAGGAAGAGATAAAAAGAAAAAAGTAAAAAAAAGAAACATAAACAGAAAATTTTTCTATTAATTCTAGAACCAGATAAAGACATTGCAAAAAAGAAAAACTGCAGATGAATATAGATGAAAAATCCCACAATAATATACTAGCATTTAAGACTAAAAAATGTATTTTGCAAAGTAAACCTGTGGAACTGATTCAAGTAGGAAAGGTTACATGCACATTCAAAAATTAGACAGTATTATCTACAACATCAACAGCAAATTAGGAATAGAGGAAACCTTTTTTTAATTTGATAAAGAATATCTACAAAAATCCTACAGTAAAACTTATAGCAAACATGGGACATAGAGATTGTTGAAATCCAAAAGCTTTTGCTTAAACAGGAAATATAAAGAGTGGGTACAATAACATTATTTAGGTTTTTCAAGTGGGACAAGAAGTTCCTATAAAACAAGAACAGAAAATTCTCAAAATCTGTAGCAATAACAAGAGCATCACATCAATGAAGATCAGAGATCAGCAGGAGGTATAAGGAACTACTTCCTTGAAAGATTTTCCCAGCCGGTCGTGGTGGCACACGCTTGTAATCCCAGCATTCGGGAGGCTGAGACGGGAAGATCCGGGTTCGCGGCCAGCCTCAGCTACCTAGTGAGGCACTCTGCAACTTAGTGAGACTCCTCGGTTTCAAAATAAAAAATAAAAAATAGGGCTGGGGGTGTAGCTCGGAGGTAGAATGCCCCTGAGTTCAATCCCCAATACCGCAAAAAAAAAAAAAAAAAAAAAAAAAAAGATTTTCCCAGGAAAAATAGTGATTAGAGCTGGCAAGATGGCAGTAATTTGAAATTGAGATTGACTTATGAACACAGTTCACTTAGCAGAAATCTTGACCTGTTGAGTTTTGCTAATACCTGTACAGATTCCAACTTACATTAATAATATCCTGGTAAAACATTCTTACAGTGTTTGCCTTGGAACAATGATGTAGTTAGAGTAGAAATGCACTACTTTGTGAATTATTAACCCTAGAAGTAACAAAAGTTTTCTTAATTAAACAAGAAGAAAATTATCTTACAAATAAAAAAATGAGAATGGTTCCATACTCATATTAAAGAAAGTGTTTAAAATTCAATTTAATTTTTGGAAAATAAATATTATGTTACCCGAGTATAAGGGAGAATAGATTATATTTTCTAATAGTGAATATGAATTATTGAATTCAAAGTATTAAAATGAACTGTTGAATAAAAATACAAAGAAAAATTGTATGTAGCATGTATATTAAAATTGCTTATGCTTCAAGGTAAAATGTTTGAATTATGTAGCAGTGCTTTAAAATAATAGCTGATCATTATTAATTTCCTCTGGTATTTATTGTCACAATATTAATCATGATGAACTCATTTGGTATTAATGTGCATGTCATAACTAGTTCTTTGGGATTTCTACAGTGATTTCAGCAGTGATTAATTGCACAATTATTTTAAAGGGTTACCAATTTTCTTAATGCCTCCTTCCTGACAAAAGAGTTTGACTTGCATTTTTACAGGTATACGGTATAACAGGTACATTTGTCTTCTATCCATGGAGTCAAAATTAATCCTGTGTTTAAGTCTCATGTGGCTACTTGAGCTCATTTCTTGCTATTTTCATTCATAATCTCAATATGCCACCCTGATTAAAATACCATCTTTTAAAGATTTATCATTGAATACAAGAGACTAAATTTTAAATATGGATGGGTTTTGGAATGTGAAGAAATAAATTATTTTTAAAAAATAAAAGCAATCAAATGATTAGTTCTCAAATGGGGGCAGGTTAAGAAACTACGAAAATGATTACTGACTGAAACAGAAAAGGAAAAATTAGCATCCTGGAATTGATCCTCAGAATTCACATAACTTTTAACAAGGTATGTCTCTCAAGGGGGTTGAAGTGGATAATTTAAGACAATCTTCTCTAGTTTTCAAGGACATAAGGAATATGGATGACAGTTTTACCTCTGGAACTTTAGTACTACAAGACACATAAAATGTTTAAACTACATGAGATATTTAGTAATAGCCAAATATTATTTTGCTATAAAATAAACTTCTTATATTTATTATGTTTTTTTTTCCTGCTGGTATTTTTCTAAAATTTGTAAAACTATTTCAGCTATTTTAATTCCAGAGGAAAATAAGTAAATAGTGTATATGTAAATGCATTACATATCGCTTCCTCCTGCTTTTATCTTTCTTCTCCCACTGACCTTAACCCAAGCAATTACACACATGAAGAAGCAACCTATTACACACATGAGGACACTGTTTCTCCATATTTAAGTATCATTCCTCAACTTTTGGTTATCTAATTCCCAAACTAAACTTTACAATATATTCCAATTCTTCAAGGATGACAGCCCTTGCATTACAATTATGAATATTTATTTCCTTTGCATCATATTAGATGAAATTTTAATCCACCATTATATAAGTTAGGAAATGTTAAATGTTTTAGTCAATAGATAACCACCATTCTTTCAATAGACCATTTCAGTAGATCATGTCAGCATAATATATAGACATATCTGTATATATACATATTTATAGTATTTTTATTAATATCACCACATTTATTTATTTTAAGCAAACTTTCAAAAATATATTTGAAGTTTGAAATCTTAAATATAATATGCTACAAATGTAATAAATTTGAAATTGAAGATATGAAAGACAATGTAGTAGAAAGAACCCAGAGGAGGGAAGAGAAGTTTCCAAGAATTATGACAGAAAAATATAAAATAGACCCTTTTTGACATAAAGTCAGCAGAAACATATAGCAACAACTATATCAGAACCTATAGTGTTAGAGAATAAACCTATGCCTTAAAGAATTATAAATTGTAGGATCTGGAAATACCAAGAAAATTTCTGTGTGAATAAATGTTCAATTGTTTTCATATCACCCCAAAAATATTACACATTATTACTTTGTGTA
This sequence comes from Graphiurus murinus, assembly GCA_004027655.1. Taxonomy (NCBI): domain Eukaryota; kingdom Metazoa; phylum Chordata; class Mammalia; order Rodentia; family Gliridae; genus Graphiurus; species Graphiurus murinus. The sequence goes on from PVLC010004253.1 coordinate 19,984, forward strand.
AAAATGCCTTTAATACAGAAAATTGGAAAAATTGTATGAAAATAGTTTTAATATAAATGTAAAATAGAGCTGTGTGGAACTATGATCCATCAGATAGGGAAAATAAGAAAAGTGAACATAAAAATGTTCTCAGCTAACTACCAGGAATCTGTTTCCAATACATGGACCAGGTAATGGCAACCAGTAGACTGGAGGAATTTGGAAGTCAGCAATGGGAATTTAGAAAAGCTAAATTAGGAGAAAACCATTATAAAATAGAAAGCTCCAAAAGAAGAAATATAGTGTTCAAAAATAGTTAATACTATTTAAAGTTAGCAGTTACAAAAGCATTCCTTGATTAAGTAGATTTCAGTAAAAATCTTTGTAACCAAGAATTTATCTAGTTTTACTTATGAAACTGGCACACAATTTATTTTCATTCACTCATTAATTTCACTATTATTTTCATCTGAGAAATATATGAAGATATTTTTAAAGATAAAATTTGAAGCCAAGCATGGTGGCTCCTGCCTATAATTCCAGTATTTGAGAGGCTGAGTCAAAAGATTACAGATTGAAGGATAACCTCAATAACCTAAGAAGACTCTGTTTCAAAACAAAAAATAGAAAGGACTGGGGGTGTATCTCAGAGGTAGAATGCTCTTTGGTTCAATCCATACCATAACATACACACACACACACACACACAAAGATGAAGTTTGAGTTTAATTTGGGAGTGCATGTTTAAAGACTTCTTGATAAAAGTACAATGATTTTATTGTAAAAATTATTAGCCGAATTGTGCATTACAATAGTAGCCCTTTAAAGCCATGCATTCTTTTCTAAGGAAAGTTGAAGACACACATTTGCTTAGAGTTATTTAGCATGAGAATTCATTCATTTTCAAACAACTCTCCAGATATATTTACACCCCTATGTTTGAATTGTAAAATTAATTTATGCCTGGGAATAACTTTTAGGAATTAGAACCTATAAATAATCAAGATTGCATGTAAAAAATAGCACTGAAAAGTAACACGAATCAGGCAATCTTTGAATAGTAGGGAGATGGCAAAAATCTTCTTTAACAAAAATGTAATTTTTATTAGACTTCTATTAACTATGAGATGAAATCTTACTCTGTTACATATGTTGGCTCTTTAGATAATCACAAAAATTCACTAGATACTCTGCTTTCTCCCATTTTAGTGAAGAGCAAGCCTAAGGAGACTGAAGAACTGGTCCAAGTTCACAGCCTGGCGATGAACCCAGCCAGCAACACTATAGGTCATGATAAAGAATATATAAATGAATATTATAAGAGAAAGGATTGAATGGCTAGATATTTATTTCCATCAATTGTAATTCTTTAATTTATTATTAGCACTTTCAGAAATGTAGGCACTATGAAAATAAGCATATCTTTATAATGTATTTTAAGGGTGAATGTTTTGTTTGTAGTAGTTATTAATGAAGTTGAGAAATGGACATCAAGCAGAGGATTGGCAGAAAACAAAACGACTATCTTATCTACAGATTCATTGATGCATTGAAATGTAATCTGCACAGAGAAAAATATTTCATTTTGAGTAGACAAGCTTATCTGTGTTCTTAGTGTAAAGCCAATTGAAACTTGGCAGGGTTTCTGCTCTCCTTTGTTTTGCTTTATTTTCAATTGAATGGAAAAAATGGAGCTACTGAATTGGCTAAAATTATAACAGGAGAAAGGCTGTTCTGAATATTTAAAGCAAAATTCTTTATTTTATTTGGGAGAGTAAGCAAAATAGTATGAAATTTTAATAGCTTCAAATGAACGCTTTAATATCTAATTACTTCCTATGAAAAATATTTTATTCAAGTACCATTAAAATTGAAAAAATAGGACAACCCCACACAGAGACAGTCATCTGATCCTTGATAAAGGTATCAAAATCATACATTGTAGAAAAGACAGTCTTTTTAACAAGTAGTACTATGAAAATTGGATATCCATATGTAAAAGAATGAAACTAGAAGCTTGGTATGGTGGCACAGACCTGTAATCCCAGTACTTGGGAGCCTGAGACAGCAGGATCCATTCCAGGCCAGTCTCAGCAACTCAGTGATAACCTCAGCAACTAGCACGATCTTATTTCAGAATTTATTTATTTTTTTTTAATATGGGCTAGTTCTGTAAGTAAGAGGTAGAATGCCTCTGGAGTTAAAACCCAGTACCAAAACAAAACAAAAGAAAAATTGAAACTAGAACCCTATCCCTTATCATTAACTCAAAAGGCATCAAAGGCCTATTAGACCAGAAACTTAATAAATTTTATTTTATATTTTTATCCTTAAAACATTTTTGTAAAGTATTTCATCAAATATGTATGTATGTATATATTTATTCTGGGATTAAAACCAGGGGCGTTCTCCCTCTGAGCTACTTTTCCAGTCCTATTTTATTTTTTATTTTCAAACAGAATCTCACTAAATTGCTGAGGGCCTGGCTAAATTGCTGGTGCTGGCCTTAAACCTGTGATCTTCCTGTTTCAGTCTCCAAGTCCTGGGATTACAGGTGTGTGCTACCACATGTAGCTTCATAAAATATTTAAATGTTTTTACTGTCTTTTTGTTCTTGTTGTTCTGATATCATATAATAAAGGACCTTAAAAATAAGTAAATGATGCATTTTTCTTGGATTCTTTTTTTGAAAATGACTTCAAATGAAAATTATTTTGCTTAGAACCTGCTGTGTGCAAATCACTTTATGAGAATCAAAGCAAGCTTTGGTAGTACTATGATAAACTTTTTCTACTTTGTGATTTCTGCAATATATCTAGCTCAGTTTGCAGCATGATAATTTCAGTTCTTCATTAAAATGCCTCTGGCTGTAGTTAAACCATTAATTTTTTTCAAGGTTCTACTATATTCTAATTGTCATGTAGGCAAGGGATCAAAAACAAAATGCTTGTCCTTTTTTTGAAAACCTCATATTATTACAGATAAATCATTAAAAGCAAAACCAATATGCAATATATTACCTACTTGTCTTTAACTTAGACAAAGGTTTAATTATCATTCTCAAAAGTTTAGCTTTTCTTCTATTTAGCATTTAATTCCTTATATTGTCTTTTAATTTCTACATTGTATTATGTTTTAGAAGGATATGCTTTTCTTTTTATTACATTTCATAACTTATCTGACAAGCTTCCTATGTTATTTAGTACTGTGAAAGTAATTTTTCCAGTTATTTTTATCTGTGACTTCTTTATAATGTCTATTTTTCATTAGCAAACATAGTTAATATAACTAAGCAGCTTCTTCAATTTTTTCCGAGCTATACCCCCAACCCTATTTATTTTGAAACAGAGTCTCACTAAGTTGCGGAGTGCTCACTAGATAGCTGAGGCTGGCCGCGAACCCGGATCCTCCCGTCTCAGCCTCCCAAATGCTGGGATTATAAGCATGCGCCACCACGCCTGGCTGTGGATGTGATTTTTAAAAAATTTATATTTAGGTTGTTAGACTTTGCGCAAAACTGATTACCTTCCTTTAGGTGGTTGGGCTTCATCAAATCAATTGAGAAACCCTTGTTAGAATAATAACCTCTCCCCAGCAAGAAGAAATTCTGTCAGGAAAATGTCTTTGAACTCAAATAGTCCCTAACTTATAATGATTCAATATACATTTTTTCTACTTTATAATGGTTGGAAAGTGATTCATATTCATTAAAAGTCATAAAGAAAATTGAGAATTTAGAATTTCTTCTGGATTACAAATATGCTTTAATATACTCTACCACAATTCTGGAAAGTGATAGCAAGCTGTAGCTATCAGTCAGTCACACAAGTACAGTGATAAACAATTGATTCTGTACAGTAGACTGTTTCAATAATTTATATCACAGATTTAGCATGTCATTATAAGAAAGACTTTGAAAAAAAAATTGACGTTAGTAATAGCCGGGTGTAGTGGCACTCACTTGTAACCCCAGCATTTGGGAGGCTGAGACAGGAGAATCCGGGTTCACGGCCAGCCTCAGTTACCTAGTGAGGCCCTCCATAACTTAGTGAGACCCTGTTTCAAAATAAAGAATAAAAAATAGGGCTAGGGGTATAGCTCGGAGGTAGAATGCCCCTGAGTTTAATCCCCAGTAACTAAAAAAAAAAAAAAAAGAAAGAAAGACTTTGGGTGAGAAGACTTTGTCCAACTGTAGGCTAATGAAAGGATTCTGAACGTGCTTAAGGTAGACTAGCTATACTGTGATGATCAGTAGGTTATATGTAATAATGAATTTTTGGGTACTAAAATGCAGTTAGAAGGAATGAATTCTGGTATTCTATACATCAGTTGAGTGATTGTAGTCTATAACAATTTATGATACATTTCAAAATAATTAGAAAAGATAAGTCTTAATGATCTCACAGATATAAATGTAATTGATGAGAGAAAAATGTTGACCACTCTGCTCTGATCATTACACAATATATGAAAATATCAAGTTATCATATTGTACTCCATCAATAAATACAAATATTGTGTTAATAAAATATATTAAAATGCACTTTTGATTTATATATTTATATTTTCCACTTATTATTGATTTATTAGGATATAATCCTAGCATAATTAAAGAATATACATATACTTTAATATATAAATAATATATAATATATACATATATAATATATACATATATATAATATATTCATATATTTTTGGTTGTATTTCTCTGAAGGATCTTAAATAATATATGACCTCAAAGGTAATTAGTTATCAAGAGTCTAGGTTATTTTTTTCTTCCTATGTGTGATTTGTTTGCACTTATATTTGCATTACTTTTGTAATTATGACTTCATTTTTTCTTAAAAATTTTACTTATCACACACACACATACACACACACACACACACATATAATAAACACTGAGGAAGCAATGGTGATTGAAACATAGGTGAGTGTAAGAAACATGAGCTCTGTGCTGCTACAACCTCATTGATCTATGCTGTCAACATTTGCCTTTTATCTTAACTACCAGGAACTGTTTTGTAGCCTCAAATTGCCTCATGCTATAAACTTAAGTTTTACTTTGACTCCACAGTTTATCCCAGAAGTATTAAAGCCTCCAAATAGTAAGTAGATTAGCATATATGTGTTACCTTGCTCAATCAAGGGATTCTGTGAAAGCACATAAAGACTGTCTTCAATTTACAAAGCTAGCCTGAATTGCTAATTAGATAAGTTTTCCATATATGAAGTAGTTATTGGCCTAATATTTTCTTCTATATTCTTGCACTAGGAACATCTGACATGTCTAATGAAGATGTTTCTTAAAATAAATAGTCTAATAGTATCAGACTTTAAATTCCATTTTACATTATTAATGTACATGCATAGATACACTACTGATTTGATTTTTGAAACACAATTCTACTAAAACTATTTTAAACTACTGTAATCTCTTCTGATTATAAGTGTATTATGCACTGCTTTGTTTTTCTGTAGCTCTGAATCATTACATACCTCAAAGTGTGACATATCACATTAAAATAGAGAAAGTATGAAAAGAAATTAAATATTCACATTTCACTCATAATTAAGTAACATAAGAAAATTTAATTTAGAAATACTTTAGGGAAATTTGAAAAAGGTTATACAAAGACTGATTATTAAAAAGTGTTCTTTGCTAACTCCCATGTCATATGATTGTCATGCTTCACTGATCAAAAATTTAAGAAGTAAACAGGAAATATACATATTCTATTTTATCACATATTATATGTCAATTTTTTAGTTATCTAAAATATTGTTACTCTACATAGCAAATGTTTTTTATACTTTTATTATAAACAGAGACAACAGATTTAAATATTCATATAATTACATAATTATTTTGCCTTCAAAGGCATGAGTACTATGACAATTGCAAGTGCTAGAAAAAAAGAATGATATTCACACACTGGAAAATTGAAAAAAAAATATGTGACATATATTCAGATATGTGAGTGCAATACATGTTAATCATTTTTAAAGTTTATTTGGAATGGTTATATTCTTAAGGTAAACTAAGTTATTATTATGAAATTCTTGTTAATTTATTGAGTGACTGAGTCAAGTGACTGAATAGGTTGCCTTCATGCTGCATCATGACAATGTTAAGACCCAATTTAACTTATTCATTGATCATTATGATAAGAGGCGACTGTTACTCCATTTGCCTTGCAGATCTGAGGCCATATGACCACATTATTTCACACAGTATAAATTATACATATCTACCTACATCTTATTTATACATATTTATGTTTCATATATCATATATCAGAATGATTTGTTTGAGAAATTTTTTTTCTCTCCAAATAGAGTTCAATTAGATGGCATGCATTTTAAACTTCTCATTAAAAACCTAACATCTGATTCAAATCCATATATCCAACTTCTGAACTTATTTTTTTGGTTTGAATTATCATCCTAATAGCAGGTTCATCCTTACCATCTTCGTAGCAATAGCAGTTCACATGTATAGAGTGCAGATTACAATCCAGGAACATGCAATGTAATTTCCATTCATGATTTCATGGAATCCTCATGTCATATTCACAGATACACTTAATGGAGCAGGGACTAGGGAGATGACCCAAGTTTGTATGTATTATATGACAATGATTTTCCCCCAGTCTCTCCAATTCCAGAGTCTGTACTGCTAATCATTAGGGAGTACATGAAGTCTCAACATTGTGAAAAAGACATTTCTTGCCTTAGTGTAATATGTTCACAAAATGAGCTGCTCCCCATATTTCCCCTATCTTACTAAGACACTTCAAATTCACGGACCTTCCAAGCATCGATGTGCACTCTAGGTGGCTCAGGATCTGATGGATGGTCTTCACATCAACCTTCAAGACTCTGCTAGCCTGCCCGCTAAAGACCTGTGCTTCTGAGTTTTGTTGGATATGGGCTTTTTAAAAATATTTGTACTCTCCATAGAGTGTATCCAGGAAGGACAGTCCCAGATCTCCTCTGGTTTAGAGATTGGCATAACATTCCTTGGTATTTTAATGTACAACCCCATCATACCGCTTCAGTCTGTGAACCTAGGAGGCAGAGGATAAAGGACTCTTTGAAGCAAACGCCAGTCTCTTCTAACTCTACAGGCCTAGATGTGAAACTCTTTTTGGATCTGAAAAACAGTTTTTAATTTCTGTGTCTTGCAGGAAAACATTAACTACATGTATTTGTTTAAATGTTTTGGGATTGATGATGACTTTCTCCAGCTTTTATTCTTGATAGCGCAAGGCTTACAGAATTCAAAATTTGTTTTCTGAAATGTTTTGCTCTTGATTTTGAGAAAGAAAATTGATCAATCTCTAAAAGGTCTAAAAGAATATAATGAAGAAAGAAATAAAACAGAAAACCCCTGGAGTGTCTGGAGTGTGTTGTGTGTGTGTGTGTGTGTGTGTGTGTGTGTGTGTGTGTGTGTGTAGGCAGTTTGAAGGGAAAAGTGAAGTTCCTTTTTACCTTATGGTGCACAGTATGCATAGCTAGAATAGAGGAATGATAAGACAGACTAAATCAAAGTTTCAAAATACATATTGTCCATCTGACTGAAGAGTATTAACAATGAAACTCCTTTCCCATAAGTTTATAATTGAAATTTATTTTCACAGGCACCAAAAGCTGACTGAAATGACTTTGCCTTTTATATTTTCATCACAATACATCCAAATCATTAAAACTTCATCTTTTCATATTTAAATAGAAAACCCGGATTGTGGTGCTGTGCCGAGAGAATCTATACAGTGCATTCTGCAGGCTTAGTACACAAGCAGGATGGAATTGAATCTGTCCTTGTTCCATCAGCTGAAAATAATTAGATATCAACAGAGAAGTAGTGAAGTGTAGCCATGTTTTTGAACTACAATTTCATTAATTCCTCCTTTCTTTTTATACTTAGTGCATTTATAAAATTCAAAGTAATTATATTTGGACAAAGTTATTTGACTAAAAGTGAATTTGATTATAGGAAACTTAGATCCTTATATACTTGAAAGCAGTAAACAATTAGAGCTCATCATTTTATGTGTTCCATTTCGTTCAAAGGTCACAATGATCTACATTTATTTATACATATATAACATGAAAAGGATCTACAATATATTCATTATGAGACTCTTGATAACTTATAGGATTTTTTTTATTAAAAATGATTGTTTGCCGGGCGTGGTGGCGCGCACTTGTAATCCCAGCATTCGGGAGGCTGAGACCGGAGGATCCGGGTTCGCAGCCAGCCTCAGCTACCTAGTGAGGCACTCCATAACTTAGTGAGACTCGGTTTCAAAATAAAGAATAAAAAATAGGGCTGGTGGTATAGCTCGGAGGTAGAATTCCCCTGAGTTCAATCCCCAGTACCGCAAAAAAAAAAAGAGATTATTTTCATTAGATTCATATTTTACTTGACAATGTTTTTTACACAATTAAAAATCTTTGTTTTTTTCTGTGAAATGTTAATCACTTTACCCTTTTTAAATGTGAGATATTTTATAATATTAATCTCAATTCATTTATTTTTCTTTTTTCTTTTTGTGTCCACATAAGAGAAAGGACATGTGATGCTTGCCTTTGTCTGACTTTGCTTAACAAAATGTTCTCCAGTTCCATCTATCTTCCTACAAATTGTAGAGCTATATTTTTTTATAGCTAAATAATACTCCATTGTGCATATACACCAGATTTTTTTCATCAATTCATATTGTTAGTGCATTGTTCAAAAATAAACAGAAACATAGCTAAAGAGAGTCGTCAGTCCCCATGAGTCTCTCTCCCTATCTGCAGGTTCAAGTTGTGACAAGCTTGGAAATACTTGGGGCCATGGGTATTACATAGGAGTTTCTTTTTTTTGTGTGTGTGTGTGTGTGTGTGTGGTACTGGGGATTGAACTCAGGGGCATTCTACCTCTGAGCTACACCCCCAGCCCTATTTTTTATTCTTTAATTTGAAACCGAGTCTCACTAAGTTGTGAAGTGCCTCACTAGGTAGCTGAGGCTGGCTGCGAACCCGGATCCTCAGGTCTCAGCCTCCCGAATGCTGGGATTACAAGCCTGTGCCACCATACCCAGCTTACATAAGAGTTTTGAACTGATCTATTCTCAGTGACTCTGCACAGAGCCTGGAAGAATCCTGCAGTGAATGACTATAGGCCGGTGATTATGCACAAGACTGCTGGGCAATTGTTATTAAATCAATTTATAAATAGTAAAACATCTCATAATTAAACAATATGCAAATACAAAATCTTTGAGTCAATGGCTATGTTTTTGCACAGAATATTTTTCAACATAGATGCAATCTAAAACACTTTATACTCTTAACTTGAATGATCTTTTATAATGAATAGTTTCATTATAATAATTTGTTATACGAATGTTTGTAATGAATTATTAACCAGAATTCCAGAAATTATGAAGGCCAATCTTTTTAGTCAGTGTATATTTCTCATATTCATAAAATATTTTATATGTAATATGTTCATGATTTATATATTAAATATTTCAGCCTTAAAATTAAATAGGTGAATATATCCTCTACAGGTTACACACAAATATTGTGATCACTTATGGTCATTTTCTCTTATTTTAATGCCAGTTTAGAAATAAATGATATTGATTTGCTGAGGCTCAAATTTTGAATTCTAATTTTGCTTAATCAGGAAACAAATTAATGACAGTATGTTGAACTTCAATGTGCTGTATCAGTCAAAACTTAAAATTAATTTCTCAGAGAATCATTTTAATAACTCAGTATCAGTTTTATCAAAAATGCTATAATCTCTCCCTTTTGTATCAATAAAGGGGCTAAGAAATGAGGTTAAAGTTTGAAAGGTTGTTACAATTCAATACATTATGAAACAATAAAAACAAAATAAATATAAACATTTATCAAGGGTTGCCATGAACCCAGAACTCTGGTGCACAACTATACCACAGAAATATTTAAACTAAGCCGAGCGTGGTGGCGCATGCTTGTAATCCCAGTAATTGGGAGGCTGAGACAGGAGGATCCAGGTTCGTGGCCAGCCTCAGCTACTTAGTGAGGCCCTCCGCAACTTAGTGAGACCCTGTTTCAAATAAAGAATTAAAAAATAGGACTGGGGGTGTACTCAGAGGTAGAATGCCCTGGGTTCAATCCCCAGTACCACAAAAATAAATAAATAAATATATATATATATATATATATATATATATATATATATATAAAATAAATAATAAACTAGGGAAAATGCCCAGAGGTGTCTACTTGTGGTCTAAGCAAAATATAATTTGAATATAATTCTGTTGTATTTAAGGATTGCTACAATTAAAAGGCACTTTCCAAGCTCCTGAGCCTCATATTTTATGACTTCCCATCAACCAACCTATACTACATGAACCAAATTTCTCAGACTGTCTTCCAAACTTGTGATCTTCCTGTCTCAGCCTCCTGCATAGCTGTGTTACAGGCAGGTGCCACACCCAGCTCAGATGCACTTTGATGCCATTTCACTTGGAACTCCTCTGTTAAGATACTAATTATGTTTTAATCTGCAGTTTAGTTATTTTTGTAATTATCTTGTTTCTATTTTCTAATTGAAAAACTAAATGAAGTCAGAATCCACATCTGTGATATCTCTGCCTTCACAGTGGCAGAATTGCTTCACACACCCCAGGCAATTGCTGCATTTATATGGCCTAAATGTGTTTAGAAAACTTTACACTACTGGCCATTGATCATTCTACAAATTGAGCATAGTTGTTTACACTGATGTGAATTTAAAAGCCAATGCCATACAGTTCAAATACAGAAAATAGCATGTTATTAAAGTTTTTGAGTGTTTGCATAAAGCTGAAAGTATGTGACAAATTGATTCTATAATGTAGAATGCATAAATCAAGTTATAACTGGGAAAGGAAGAATGACTTTACAAATTCATGAGGATCATTCATGATGGTTTATAAAATAGTTTATAAATTTAGACACCAAAGGAAGACTCATAAAGGACTAATTAGTCTATTTATATGTATATTGGTAATAAAAGTCTTGATGTTAAACAAATTCCACCAGTAAGATTTACATTAGACTTGTGTAAAATAAATACATGATCAAATAAGGCCTTTTCTCTATTTCAAAGGACTTTATATGTTACCAAAAACCAGAAAAGACAAATAATTTGTATAAATAGAAAATTGTTACATTTATAAGATGTTAATATCAAATAAGTTATCTCTGAATACCATGGAACTATCATTGGAAATTCAGTGCGATGAACAGATGCAGAAACATGATCATTGAGAGACACTTGTGAGTAAACAATATTTACAGGCACTCATTGAAGCTTATTCTGGCCTGAAGATACCTATTTCCATTGCATAGCACCTAGTGTGTTCATACGGTAGTGGATTAACTGATAGACTAAATTCCTTCTATTTTTCTTTGGCTGTAATCAAAAGGTATTGCAACATAATATCCTTTATTAATTATAATTTTTAATTTACTTTATTAAAAATATCATGTGCAGGCAGCACAGGCTTTTAGCTACTTAGAATTTTAATCACTTGGAAATGTATTTAAGGATGTCTTAACATCATGCTGTTGGCCCATATTGACTCATAAACTGGGATTAAACAGTAAAATTGAGTCACATCCCTTGTTCGAGTGTATTTGTCACTTCATGTATACCCAGTATAAGACTTTGAAACAAGAAGTAGAATAAAATGACCATAGAAACCTTTGTGGAAGTAGAAATACAGACTATTAAGTAAGCAGAGACACTGTAAGGTAAATGAATAAGAGCAAATACATTATTAGTGTAAACCTACTTCCCTACCAACAAACTCAAGAGCTCATTTTGTACTAGTTAAAAATGTTAAATAGTGCCGGGCGTGGTGGCGCATGCTTGTAATCCCAGCATTCGGGAGGCTGAGACCTGAGGATCCGGGTTCGCGGCCAGCCTCAGCTACCTAGTGAGGCACTCCACAACTTAGTGAGACTCGGTTTCAAAATAAAGAATAAAAAATAGGGCTGGGAGTGTAGCTCGAAGGTAGAACGCCCCTGAGATCAATCCCCAGTACCGAAAAAAAAAAAAAAAAAAAAAGTAAAATAGTCATAGAGATAAAACACATATTTATGAAAGAGCTGATGCATCTCAGTGCTTATTTATCATAGCCATTGTGTTTGTAATTCAACTAACAAAGAAGCGAAAGTACAGGTAGTGTAAAAATTATCCTATCTTTGTTATCATCAAGAGAGTTTTGAATGTGGGATAAAGTGATCTAAGTCTCTTCACATTTTCTAGTTTTTCATATTTGTGTTAGTATATCGCTTTCCTGACACATTAAATTCATTAATATTAATGTGTACACACTAAATTTGCAAATAAAGAATATATAAAATTTTATATTATGCATTTAGCTTTAAGAATTAAATAATATATAAAATTACTTTATATTAATTTTATTTTTAACTGACACATAGATACTTGAAAATTGTACATTAATAGATTACCATGTAACATTTTATTGAATGTATGCATTGCAATACAATGTTTAAATTAGTTTAATCCTATTTATTTCCTCAAATATTTATCATTTCTTTATGGAAAAATTTTGAAATTCTTTTCTTCTAACTTTTTGAAATATACAACACATTATTGTTATCTGTTACTGTGCAATAGCACACCCAAAACTAATTATAGTACTTTTTATTTTAATAGCACTGAATCTCTGAATTATCTAGTCTGTTATCTAGTCAGGTTTACAATTGTTCAATAATATTCCATGGGGACTGTGGGCTTGCAGGAGTTCCTATTTAAAAAAAATAGTATAGCATTCAGAGTGGATTAAAAAACTTAAGTAAGTAAATTACTAACAGCAAATATGAAAAATAATTTGTCATTAAATGTTTTAAAAGATATCCCAGGTATTAAAATATTTTTAAAAACTTGCTAAGTAGGACTGTTACAATTCAATTTTATGCTTACCTGATTTGCTAATATAACAAATTTTTTACGCACCAGTTGTTATTTCTTTTGAAGTTTATCCCTTATTGCAATAAAAAAAAGACAGTTTGACTACCTGAAGCATGGCATTTTTAATACAGTCTTGTATGTTTTTAAGCTAAAAATAGAGAAACTAAATAAATGGGTACAGAAGGGAAGATAGGGGAGAAAACAGGAGGGGAGGAGAGAGGAGAAGAAAGAGGGAAGATAAGAAGTAATTAGTAATTGAAACCTCTCCATGACATACTTCTGAACAAAGAGAGGCCAGTAACAGCATTGCTTTAAAAAATGTAGTCTAAGAAATTGATTTGCACCTGGAGTGGTGGTGCACACTTGTAATCCCAGCATTTGGGAGGCTGAGACCGGAGGATCCAGGTTCGTGGCCAGCCTCAGCTTCTTAGTGAGGCCCTCCGCAACTTAGTGAGACCCTGTTTCAAAATAAAGAGCAAAAAAATGGGGCTGGGGGTGTAGCTTGGAGGTAGAATGCCCCTGAGTTCCATCCCCAATCCTGAAAAAAAAAATTGATTTGCTCAAGTAATATTGTAAGATAGATTTTGTGAATTTTATCTGAGCTAAATAATGCTTTTTTGTGGCATTGGGGATATTATACTAAGCAAGATTAGAAAGACTCAGAATGTGAAGGGTCATATGTTTTCACTCCTATGTGGAATCTAGAGTGAAATTAAGAAACAAAGGTGGAATGGGATTTGGGGAGGTTGTTGATGAGGTAAAGGGGGGAACTAGATGCTATGTTCATATACGAAGTTATCATTATTATGAATAGAAGGGGAGGGAGTGGGATTGAATCCAGAGAAACACACCAGGTGCTGTGTGCATGTGTGATTCCATCACTCTGAACCTCATTATGATGTCTAATTACAATGCACCAATAACAAAAAAGAATCATATTTGAAGTCCAGGATGTAGAGGAGAATCAACCATGTATTAAGAAAGGAAAGACTGGGTGGATGAGTTTCTGAAGACACCTTCTATAAACTTTGCAAATGTCTATAGGGAATTTTCAGAATAGAAGAAAGAAGAGGCACAACCTTATACTTTTAATAGTTTACTACAAAAAAAATCCACTTACCACATGCGCTAATATATATCCTCATTGTGTCATATAATAAATTCAGATGTTTGATTTATTGATCTATAATGAATAGCATATATATTGAATAGCACATATATATTGTTGGTAAGCTACCACAGATCAAAAATTTAAGATGCAATCTGTGGGATCAGAAAAAAAAGTAAAACTAGAAGGAAATGTATATGCTATATAATTTGGGTTTTTTTCCTGCTATAGAAATTCAAGTAGAAAGTGAATGCATTCTTCATCTAGCAGATGGTTAAAGGCTAAAATTTTAGCCCGGCATGGTGGCACATGCTTGTAATCCCAGTACTTGGGAGGCTGAGACTGGAGAATCCAGGTTCGTGGCCAGCCTTGGCTATTTAGTGAGGCCCTCCACAACTTCGTAAGACCCTGATTCAAAATAAAGAATAAAAAATAGGACTGGGGATATAGCTCAGAGGTAGAATGTCCCTGGGTTCAATCTCCAGTACTCCAGTACCGCAAAAACAAAACAAAACAAAAAGGCTAAAGTTTTTTATTGTTTGGTATATAATGTCCATTTTAACATAATTGAAGAACTTCTTGATTTAGCTCTTCAAAATTTTAACTTAAATATTTACAGAACAAAAGTGTCAAACTTCTTACTTAGCTCACTAACGTAAATATTGCTATTCATTTTACTTTCTATATATTCCAATTCTATCTTGACATTTTTATTTATCATGAGGTAAGTATATATATTTCATAGCTGTTAATTATTGCTATACCAAAAAAGATCTTAAATGACAAAGCACACATGAACTTTAGATCTCATAATGAACACAGTTGATATTTTATTAGTATGCATGTATTTTATAATTTTCTACCATTTTCTGGATTGTTATCCAAAAATTTGAAAATTCTGTGATATTCTTACTTTTTGATGACTTGCTTTTAGTATAAAATTCATGTCATAAGTAATAATGATATGTAGAAAAGTTCTTAAATATTAAGAAATTATTATTGAAAATTTACTTAAGTGACTGCTGTTCTCATTAAGAAATGGAATGAAGTCAATTTATTTTGTCTAAATAGGTATTTATCTAGAAATTTAAGAATGACTCCAAACTTTTATTTAGGCACTATCCAACTAATGAATAAAGTCAAAGCAGAAAAATAATTATAATTGAATATTGTCCTGAAGAAAAATATGAATTCTTTATTGCATTTATTTCCTAAGAGAGTGTACTGCAATCTACAACTAATATAATTTTACATTCTTCTGTACCATGCAGGCAATTTATATTTTATTACTGGGTGCTTATTTCAAGTTTTGAAATGACACATTGAATTGAATAACTCATATTTTTGCCATCTTGATTTTTTGAAGCATTTGTAAAATCCTGAAGATTTAAAAGCATTTGAAAAGCATCAAATATTAATGAAAAAAATTTTCTGCTTTACTCTTTTCTATATCAGAATTAAAGGTTCTGATTATTCTAGGTATTTATTTATTTGATGTACTGGGGATTGAACCCAGCAGCACTCTACTTCCGAGCTACACCCTCAGCCCTATTTTTATTCTTTATTCTGAAACAGAGTCTCACTAAGTTTCTGAAAGCCTCACTAAGCTGCTAAGGCTGGCTGCGAACCTGCGAACCACTAGTCTCAGCCTTCCAAAGTAATAAGATTACAAACGTGTGCCACCTCTCTCAACTATTCTGTGTGTTTTAAAGAAAAACAAATTGTTTTGTTTTTAGTTACCTGACCAAAGATAAGAATTGACTATCTTGGACATTAAGGGTAGATGTGTTTTCTCTGATAGTGTTCAATTGTGATAGGATCCAGAATAATTTTAAGATATTCAAAATTATTTTAATTTCAAATATGGAAATTATGATGCCAGATAACCCGAGTTAAAAAGTGGAACTTAGCCAGGCATGGTAGTGCACATCTGTAATTCCAATATTTGGGAGGCTGAGACAGGAGGATAGCAGGCTCACGACCAGTCTCACAAATTTGGCAGGACCCTTCACTTTTAGTGAGACCCTGTTAAAAAAAAAAAAAGAAAAGAAAATCTAGCCTATCACTCTGAATTACATTATGATATGAGACCATAATTCACTAATAAAAATAAAGAACAAAGTAGGATTGGGGTGAAGCTCAGAGGTAGAATGCCTTTGGGTCCAATCTCTAGTATTACAAAAATAACAATAAACTGGAACTCACCTTTATATTGATAATACCATACCTTATACCAAACTGGCAGAAAACTGAATTTGTGTTTGATTATTTTAATGTTTATCTCCTTTAGAGATGGTATCATCCATTTTTTCTATGTACCAGGTTCTAAATGACTTATCTATAAACTTGTGAAAATATATCAAATCTAATATACAGTTATAGTAATGAATATATTGATATATCATTAGTAATAGTATATAATTTTAATATACCGGAAAATATACATTCTAAATACCTTTCTCGCAAGGAAGTTGAAAATATTTTATAAAAAATATTTGTTCTATTTACTAAGAAAATTGTTGCCCTAGGGGAAAAGAGTATCGTGTAGTACTTTTATGTGTTATTCTTTTCAACTGCAATTATTTGAATGGATAACTAAACGTGAATTCTGCCTTAGGGTTAACACATATCCAATTTGTTTCACAGATCCTCTAATTATTAGCAGATTTTCCACCCCACTCAGCTCTGCTCCCTGGTCATTTAAAAATAATTTTGGATACTACAGAAAGGTTTGAGTCTTTTTATTGAGTCATTGTAAGAATACATGAGTTGTAAATGTCTCATGTATAATCTTCTATTTCTTAATCCCTTTGTCCTTATTGAATCAGGCAATAACTGAGAAATTAGCACATTGCAGACATATGCAAGAAATGGAACATTTTAACAACAACAAAAAAAAGAGCAATAAACTAAACTGTCAACTTTTTTTTTTTTTTTTTTTTTTAATGATACTAGAGACTGAACCCAGGGCCTTTCTACCTCTGACTACACCCCCAGCCCTATTTTATTTTTTATTTTTGAATCAGGATTTCACTAACTTGCTGAGAGCTTTGCTAAGTTGCTGAGGCTGTCCTTAAACCTGTAAGCCTACTTTCTCAATCTCACACCTACGAGGATTACAGGCATGTGCCACCACATCCAACTTCAACTGTCAACTTTAATTTATTTTTATAAAAAAGCATACATTACATAAACATATTTTATGATATCCTCATTCCCTTTAAGTCGTTATTGTCATATTCCACAACATTTAAGGTAGAGTCATGGTTTAATATTTATTTCTGAGAGACATTTATCTTCTCTGAAAATTGTACCTTGAAGGTCTCACATTTGTTTTTAAATGTACAAAATAAGCCTATATCACAAAATAGTAAGTAACAACAACTAAAGCAATATAGAATTTTCTATATAACATGTTCCTCTTTTATGTTCATGTCACAATATTATCTAACTTTGATCCTCTTGGGAACATTGATCTTAAATAGTAGTGCAGTACTTCATACTTTCCTAGGTGCAATTGTAATTAAAAAATCGATTTTTTGTAAGGATATTACAATATGAAGTCCAAGAATAGAAATTCACTGGAACAATACTTCTTGCCTCTCATTTTTGTTCTCCGTGTGGGTAATTTTTATTCTTTCTATCTTACTTAATGACATTTTTATTTGATTATCAGCACCACCCAAAAAGAAAATTGCTCACTGGCCACTCAAAAGTTCTTATAGGAGCCAGGCATGGTGGCACATGCTTGTAAACCCAGCATTTGGGAGGCTAAGACCGGAGGATACGGGTTGGCGGCCAACCTCAGCTACCTAGTGGGGTACTCCGCAACTTAGTGAGACCCTGTTTCAAAATAAAGAATAAAAATAGGGCTGGGGGTATAGCTTGGAAGTAGAATGCCCCTGAGTTCAATCCCTAATATCGCAAAACAAAACAAAACAAAAAGTTCTTATAGCATGTTTCAAGTCATTAGAAACAGTTTGATTGGGCCAAGGCTCAAAATCTTGAAGCATGAACTAATCAATGTAAATTGGATCAGCTTCTACCCCTGGTCCTTTCAGCTGTGAGCAAAAAATCAAAGCATACTGCACGATTGTGACAGCTCTGGGATGGGGAGCAATTACTAGGATAAAGGGGGATACACTGGTATATTTTCCTTCATATGTAGTTTCTTGAAATCATTTCTGATGACCTCCCACTATCAAACCAATTCTCTTGTTCAAACTCGGACACCTTGAAAATGAGATGACTCAATACCTACCAAATTAAACACTTCTCCATATTTATGTTCTGCTTTTCTTTGTTGTTTTCTGGTTTTATTCCCACTTTACACGATTTAGATTACAGGAACTAATACTCTAAACACTATTCCAAGCAATTTTAACATGGTTGGATATCTCATCACACTCACTTGGCAAAACTTGAACTACAGATGAATGCCACCAATAATTTCTTTCACTCTGCACTCCAGCTGAATGTTATTTTATACAAACTAAACTATTTGATTGACTGGCATCCCTATACATTTGTAGTACCCCTGTATAGTGGAAATCAACATGACCTAATTTTCTAAGTTTCTCACTTAACATTTTGCTCTAGTTATCAAGTTTCACTCTACCATTTTCCTCACCATGTGGAATATAGTAGACAGTAAATAGAACTATTCTGGTTTTCCCGTTACTAAAACTTGAAGCTTACCTACATCTCCATTTAGATTCTTCTGTCCTTTAGCAATAGAGATACTGTTCTTCCTTCTTTGAAAACCCATACTTTCATATGTATACAGTATCTCAGTCACATTTTTCCCAGAAAATTTGCTACATTTATTATTCCATATGTATAAGAAGTAGAATTTCTTCTCTCTTTGTATAATTTTAGTTGCATTCGTAAACTCTCTTAAAATTTTAACTCTATTTAATAATCATTCTCTATTATTCTTTAGAAACAAGCTTCATGTAAAAGCAATTCTATTTTCTTTGTCCATTTGCTCATGGTCAATTTACACTTCAAACCTGGATGTGGCTTTGTTCTTTGTCATTTTACTAAACTTCTATAAGGTAGTTTTATTAATAATCTTTAGTTGACAAATCAAATACATATTTTGCTCTTCTCTTACTTATCTTCTTCTTGCTTCCATTCAATTACACCCTCTTAGTTTTTTTACATACTTTTCTGTTTTCTTCAATGATTCTTTTACTTCTTTGTCCTCTCCAAAGATTCAATAAAACAAAAAGCTACTAAAAAAAAAGTTAAATACAATTGATAACTCCTTAGCCAATGTAGCCAAAACAAAAAGAGAACAGACAGGATTTCTAGAATAAAAGATGAAAAAAGAGATGTCACCACAGATGGTATGTAAATCCAGAAAATTATTAGAAGCTATTTTGAAAACTTATACTCTAATACACTGGAACATCTAGAAGAAATTGTCAAATTTCTAGAAACCTACAACATACCTAAATTGAATCAGAAGGATAGGGAAAGCCTAAACAGACTAACAGCAAGGACAGATAGTGAAACAGCAATAAAAAAAGCCTTCCGAGCCAGGTGTGGTGGCACAAGCTTGTAATCCCAGCATTTGGGAGGCTGAGACCGGAGGATCCGGGTTTGTGGCCAGCCTCAGCTACCTAGTGAGGCACTCCGCAACTTAGTGAGACCCTGTTTCAAATTAAAGAATAAAAAGTAGGGCTGGGGGTGTAGCTCGGAGGTAGAATACCCCTGAGTTCAATCCCCAGTACTGCAAAAAAAAAAAAAAAAAGCCTTCCATCAAAGAAAAGACCAGGTCCAGATGAATTTTACAAGATCTTTATAGAAGTAAGCCTAATGTTTCTCAAATTAGTCCATGAAGTAGAAAAAGGAGCACTACAAAACTCATTCTACAAAGCCAGAATCACCTTAATCTCAAAATCAAATACAGATACTTTGAACAAAGAAAATTACAGACCAATATCACTGATCAACATAGATGCAAAAATTCTGTATCCTCTTTTAAATACTGGTGTTTCTCAGTGATCATGTGTGGGCCTCCATTTCTGCTCAATATGAAAACTCAGCCAGAGACTTAAATATTCGCCATATAACAAGGTAAAAATCTCAGGTTCTAGAAATACTTTTCTGAGCTCAGCCCTATAAATTTAATTTTGTCTTGAAAATGCCTTCTTGAGATGCTCTGAGGACGTTTCAAAATTCACATCACCCAAGCCAAACCGCTGGTATCTTTTGTAAATATTCTCTTTCTCCATTTTTTTTTTTTTTTACTGTATATTAAAATGGTTCTGGTGTCCAACTCTTAAGTCAGAAAACTTCTAAGGCTTTCTCCACCTTATGTTGCAGCAACTAACTAATGCTCCTGTAGATCAACAAAACATTCATTCCATCCATCCAATTCTTCCCTAGATATCTTGATATTATTTCTTCCTTATCTTGCATATTAAATTCATCTCACCAGGTCCTGTGTATTTTGCCTCCTGTAAACATTTCCAGCCTGCTCTCCTTCTTTGTCATTGTCGCCAGTCTAGTTCAAGCTGCACTGACAGGCTGTGCCCTCTTCAGCTGTCACCTCACTGTTTCTCTGTCACGATATCTACTCACCCTCCATCCATTCTCTGCAGAGCATTTGAATCATGTTTTAAAATCAGACACTGAATCATGTCATAAGCCTTAAATCTATTTAAAAAATCTTGTTATATATGGTACGGCACCTTCTCTCTTCCCTACACATCGTCTCCACTTCTTTCTCTCCTTATGCTCAATCTCTAGCCACAAAGGCCTTTTGATCAGAAAAGTGGTATAAAAATCTTGCTCTCAGAGCCTCAGCAATGTAGGAAGAATCTTAGCAACCTAGCGAGATCCTGTTTCCAAGTAAAAAATAAAAAGGGCTGGGGGTGTAGTTCAGAGGAACAATGCCCAACAATGCCCCTGGGTTCAATTTTCAGTACCAAAAAAAAAAGAAAAAATGTTCTTGCTG
This sequence comes from Graphiurus murinus, assembly GCA_004027655.1. Classification (NCBI taxonomy): domain Eukaryota; kingdom Metazoa; phylum Chordata; class Mammalia; order Rodentia; family Gliridae; genus Graphiurus; species Graphiurus murinus. Next base: position 41,017 of record PVLC010004253.1, read on the forward strand.
TTGGACTTGCTATATTTTGGTTCTTCTAGGTTCTTCTAAACTCATTTCACCCATACTTACAAATATTAAATTAATATTTCCATTTAAGAGACATTTGTTAAAGAAAGGCTTTGCTTAACCCCAATCTACCTACGGCAGTATATGTACTTTATGTCATTTTCTCAGAGTCCACTGTTTTATTACCATATCACTTATCACACTTTGAAGTTGTATATGTTATGGGTCACTAGCACTAAACAAATTTGTTACGAAAGCTTTTCAGTGGATAAAAGTTCAATTATACCGATGTGTTGAAATTCAATTTCTTATTGTTTCTGGGTAACTTATATTGTCCCAGTCCCTAATATTTACCACATGAAAAACCAATTTGCTGAGTTAAGAAACAACAACAGAAAAATATTCTTTTTGTGTATTTAGGAGACCCCAAAATACAATCCTGTCAATGCTTCCCATTCTCCGAGTCACTTGGGAAAAATGTTACTAAGCATCTCTAAATCTTGGTTTTCTGATCTGCTAAATGGGATTTTTTTAAAGTGCTTATCTCAAGTAGATACTTTAATATTTTGAAAATTATGTATTTCAAAAGATTTAAGGCTGAGATAAGAGAATCTCAGGTTTGAGGACAGCCTCAGCAATGTAGTGAGACTTTCAGCAACCTAAGCATGGCTTCTCTGATTACTAATTGTGTCCTTTGAAGCAGTCCTTTGTCATTCTTCTTCTTCTTTTTATATACGTTTATTGGTGCATGGTAAATACATCAGATTGAGGTGTAGAATGATAGAAATATACATGCATACAATGCTTGGTGCATTTTCCTCCAGATCCTCTTCCCCATACATGTCAATGAGATTGGCATTGGTAATTTCAGAAGCATACAGAGCATTATTTCATTTGTTACTTTCTTTACATCTCTATTTTGAACCTTCATGTTCCCTTCTATCAGAGAGACTTAGTGATAAAATCTGCCTTGTAGAGTTTTTGTAAGAAATAAAATATTTTACCCTAGCCAGGTACAATGGCGCATGCCTATAATAATCCCACTATGTGGGAGTCTGAGACAGGAGGACTACAGGTTCAAGGACAGCCTCAGAAATTTAGGAAGAAGCTCAGGAACTTAGCAAGACCCTGATTCAAGGTAAAAAGAAAAAGGGCTGGGGGTATAGCTCAGAATAGAATGCCTCTGGGTTCAATCACCAGTACAAAAAAAAAAAAAAAGTTTCACCCAATGCCTGAAACATAACAAAGCAATAAATAGGAACAATTAGTCCAACAATTAAAACGCCTGTCTCTGACCTTACCAAGTCCAAGTCCTTGTTCCAGCCAGGGGAGGCTGCAGTACAGTCCTGAGCCATGCTGCTTGCCTTGGGTCATCCAGGCTCCTGTTGTCTTCATCCTTCCCGGGCTTTCACATTCTTCAGGTTTCAGGAATTCAGCAGGAGAAACAATTCTTCTCTGGTTATCCTGTATAAGCTGGGAGTTCCACTGTTGCAATCAATGTCACCCTTTAATTTCCTTCATAACAGACTGCACCGCTATACATAATTGTTTTATTCATGCGTTTACTTTTTTATCCTTCTCCTCCGTTAAATTATAAATTGCATTAGGAGGTAAGGCCTATGTGTCTTGTTCACTTAGAACAGTGACCTATAAATATTGACACTAAGAATTGCCAGTTGGGGGGATGCATAGAGATATACGCATTTTCTAAATCAGCAAAAGTTGAGCAGACTAATGTGTCCAGAGGAGTCAGAGGACCATCTTTCAACAGGGCAGCTAAAGATTGAAATTTACTTATCAAAGTCTTTGCTTATACATAACCAAGAAACTTTGTTATATCAATATATGAAGCAATCAAGACACTCTATTATAACCAGGTATGGTGGCGTGTGCCTGCAATTCCATTACTTCGGAGGCTGAGAGAGGAAGATTGCAGATTCAACACCATCCTCAGCAACTTAGGAAGACCCTCACACACACATACACACAAATAAAAAAGTCTTGGATCAAATTCATTGAATTTGGTGGGCTTATTCAAGAAACATATATTGCCCTTAGTATCTATTGTGTTTAGCAAATGTGGAATATTTAGCACTCACAAGTATTAGCACAAATATCCACCCTCTCTACCATTATATTTTCCTTAATGGCTAAATGTCTGTTTTTGTAGTAAAATTTCCAAAAGATGAACATCAATAAATTATTTTTCCTTATATTAACATATTTTAAAGATCTTTTTAAGATTTCAGTATTATTGAAAAGTTCATTATTTCAAGACTGCGTATTTGTCATAAGTTGATAGCATTTAGAATTTTTCCCTTTATATGCTGTAGTGCTTGTTAGATAGGTCACTTTACGAAGAATCATGTTCAGGTTATAATTTATACCTTACTCTAATGCATCAACTACAGAAGCAGGTTTATTCCTCAATTTCCATATAAACTCTATGCTTGAAATGGATTTTTTCAACCTCTTCTCTTTCTCATATTTTGTATTAGTTGTGTCTTACAAGTATTCGATGTCATTATGATGCTATTTCAAATCTTAGTATGTTTGGTGTGATCTGATGTGTCAAATCCTACTCCATAGGATATTCTTTTATACAGCACATAAGAAGGAAGACAAGGGAAGGCATAATGTTTCTTATAGAAAAAGAGCTATTTCTTACACACCCAAGCTAAATATCTAGTATTCTGGGGACATTTCTTTTCTTCCTGAAACTAAGATGGACACCTCTTCTTTATTTATTGCAGTTACCACACTGCATTTGAATACTTTGTCAATTATTTCTATCCACAATAAGACTGTTACTTTTTTGGGTGAAGTTCTTAAATATTAATAATCATTCCTTTCTGAGTGCCACAATACCTGAGGATATAATAAGCACACAGATACCATATTTTGTCTGATTGAATGGAAATCTCCCAGTGTCTGGTACTGTAACTTGCATAAACTTGATTTTAATTTGTTCTTATTTTATGAAAATCAAGTCATACCTTATCTTTAACTTTTCCATTTTGAGCCCCTGTAGAAAATTATATTCTGCTGCACCAATTTCACAGACACTGTAATCCTTGGGTAAATTGCATTTTTAAGTTTAAATCAAAACTTCATTCCAACATTAAATTTAAAAAAGAATATAAAATATAATTTAAACATATTTAAATGTGTTTTGTCTAAGATCAATTTATTCGGACTATTCTTAATACTTTTATTCCCGGCTCGACTAATAAACTTACATAATATGTATCTAGATAATAGGGAAACCTCTATTCAGTTGATTTTTGCTGGTATTTAAAAGAAATTTATTTGATATTTTCCCAGATCATAGATTAAGAGGAAGAGAGATGAGAAGTGTTACAAAAGAGAACAAATATACCCCACCCACCTTAATGTCACATATTTATATGAAGATACTATGTATGGTATTGTTATATTAATGTAATGTTTGATTCAAGTATATTCTATCATTCTGGTATCATCCAAAATATTTTAGTTATTAGAGCAATTGAAAGTAGATCACAGAGTGGTTTACTTGGTAGAGAATAATACAAAAATGTGAGCCAAAAGGAAGTTAGGGGATTCTGAAACTCCTCTTCATATAAATCTTAATAATTCTAGCAATTACACTTGCCACATTTTGAATGATTCTGAAACAACGAAGCAGAATACCAAATGTGATAGATGATGTTTAGGGCTGTGAATATGCTGAAATATGGAGGCTGGTGATCATTAAACTGCAATGTTTCTCTTACATGATAAAAATAAGAACATAATAAACCACGAGCTGGATGAGATGCATCGTGAAGTGGCTCGTCTGTCTTCCATGTGCTCCTAGTATATATATAACTGGCTCTTTAACTATGACTTACCTGTCATAGGTAAATCGAAACTCTTTAAAATGTCCTTGAAACACCCTGCCTTCACCTCTATGGGTCCCTGACAGGGTATTATGGTTCACTTCTTAATAATTATAGTGTTTCTGCTTATATTTCAGTAATGCTGCCGCCTTCGATAGTTAAGTGAGCAGAGTTATTCCCAGGTGAAGTTGTTATAACAGTCTGTGTCAGCATCAGTGCACTATTGAATATTGCTGTCTCAGTTAAATAGACCAGAGCATTTGAGGGATATGATGCAGTTATCTCTGTCACATATTTCTTAGCAATGGTGAGGACATGAAAAGAGATGACAATAGAAAGAAGGCTAATAAGAGTAAGTAATGGGAGAGATTTAAATGCAAGCTGCACTATAAATCAAATATTAATCACAAGCTGCCAGTGATAAATAGTCTTTATTTGTTATTATCTCTTCGTCTAAATGAAGCTACTTTATAAATGGTTTTGCTTCTTTGATAATACACTCATGTTTTAGCAATAAAATTAGCAAGGCCCTGATATTTTACTTCCAATTAGTTTGAAACTTTATTTGACAAGAAAGCTTGTTCACGTCATTCTACAAAGGGCTTTTTTTTTCTTTCAAGTAAATTGGAATCACCTTAATATTTATTTTTAAAATTTTACTTTCAAATTTAATTTAATCCCATGGTATCCTGTTAGTATCTATTTTAATTTTTTTTTACTGGAGATAGAAATAATTTAATAGACAAATTGATCTAATTTCTATAGCATTCAGACTCCAGATTACTTGAAGTATAATGAGTTTTTAAAAATACGTTCTAATTGTGCTCAGAAATTAGTATTTGAGTAATCTTTAGATACTTTCTTTGTTATTTTTCTTATATAGTATATGACATATCAAAGACATATTTTTCCAAGTTTTTTTGGAGTCTCATATGGGCAATGACTTATGATTAGCAAAATTACCACTGTGTCTATAGCTATTCCTTTTTTAGACCTTAGTGGTAAGAATTATAGAAGGTAAGCTTCCAATTTAGGAACAAGAATGTAAAATAACCAAAGACAAGATATAATCTCAGAATAGCTTTAGTTTGCCTTGGGCTATGCCTGATGGAGAACAGTCCAGGGAGTATTGCCAAGCATCCTCAGAGTCCTCCAGAGTAGGAATCCTATAGGCAATTCAGCTAACTATCTTCCTTCCTCTGGGAAGTTTTGCTTTCAGGGCTGAAGGCCAGATTTTCCTTTTCTCTGTTTAGTGTTCTGAATACTAACCCTATACTGCCCCTCACAGGATTTCCTATCACTGTAGTAATGTAGCAATTAATCAATTAGACGATTTCAGATTTCTCCATCCAAGGATTTGAAAATAGTCCTGCATGGAAATCACTATTTTTCCTTTGCTAGGAATGATTTTGTCAACTTTCCTCTAGTTTTTTTATCACCCACACCACCACAGTGATTCACCAATGGACAGGCATGACTTTAATTGAATCCTGGTCATTTAATATTTTATGATTGGTTTTTCCCAGCTACTGCCTGAAAGATCCCTAACTTCCACTTACAAATTTAAGGTTAAAAACATTTAGGGAAAACTCAATAACTATTCAAAATGTTTTGGGAAGAGGATTCTGGCAGAGTAGGAAGGCCCAGGAATTTGTTTTCAAATCTAGAAATCTGCATTGGCAGCATGTGTCTGGTGTAACTCTTTAGGAACTCAGGAGTCTGTTGAAGGTACCTTCTGGGGGAAGACTTAGACTGCACATTTCAGTTAACTTCAGCCAGTTTCACCTTGTAGTACAGAAGCAGCTGCTCCTCCTCCCTGACTGGCCCTGTGACAGGCAGTGGATCATGTGGTACTGAGCAACTTGCAGAGAACCATGGTGGCAATAAGCATTCTGTTCTCCAGATATCTTGGATTTGTGTTCCAATTGCTTTTTCTGTTCAAAGAGATGCAAGCAAATGAAGAAGCAACCACTTTTTTTCTACCTTTCCTATGACTGAAAGCTCCTCTTCTTCCTGCTGATGTAATCCTAGTTGATCCTATGAAAAATGAACTGGAGAGATAGTGAGCAGGTCACTAATTCCTACGCATACCACAAGTATTTTTTGCCAAGGATTTTATCTAAGGCAATATCTTCGAACTTACTGCAGAGTCTGAACCTTAAAAGCAATTGGAATACGTCCATGTGTATAACTAAAATTAAAAAGTCTGCTATGAAGCCAGGCATGGTGGCGCATGCTTGTAATCCCAGCATTTGGGAGGCTGAGACAGGAGGATCCGGGTTCGCGGTCAACCTCAGCTACCTAGTGAGGCAATCTGCAACTTAGTGAGACCCTGTTTTGAAATAAAGAATAAAAAATAGGGCTGGGGGTGTAGCTCGGAGTTAGAATGCCCCTGAGTTCAACGCCCAGTACCACACACACAAAAAAAGTTTGCTATGGTTTGGATTTAGAATGTACCCTCAGTCCTCATGCAGAAAAGGCAGCCATGTTGGAGGCAGAGCTTGGTTGCTGAGCAAGGGTTCCTGGAGTGTGGCCTTGGAGATTGTATCTCTTCTCTCCTCCCCTTGTTCTCTCTGTTTTCAGCCTCCATGTTGTGAGACCAGTCTTTCATGCTCTCTCTGCCTCCCACCACCATGCCCTGAACTCCATACACTAAATCCTGCCTAAAATGGACTGAACCCCTCAGATCTCCAGAAATGTGAGCAAATAATCTTCCACTAAGTTGTGGTGGTGAAGTGTTTTAGATAGCAGCAGTGAGAATACTGATTGAAACAAAGACTAAGCCTACCAAGTGTTGGCAAGGATGGCAACTCCTATCCACTGCTAGAAGTAATGTAAAAAAGTACAAACACTTTGAGAGTTTGGCAATTGACTATTCACTTTGCAGAACATCTAGTTATTCTACTTCCAGTAATTTGCACAAGAGAAATACAAAAATATATGTCTAGATAAATACATATAGAATAGGCAGCTTTATTAGTAATAGCTCAAAACTGGGAACAAGCCAAATTTCCATCAAGAGATACGTATACAAATTGTAGTAAATTCCTACAATGGACTCATACTCTGCAATGAGAAGGAATGGGTTAATACATGAAACATCATGAATAGATTTTAAAATCATTCTTAGTGAATGAAGTCAGACAAAAAAATGCTCTGCAGTTAGGAAGGGCTTCGCTGAAGCCTGGTGGGTGGCAAGCAAGTCAGAGAATGCTAGCTTTTGACACCATCCACAGAATATGATATTTTCATATAGAGTTACCTTGTAGGTGTTACCTTTACTCCCTGTACTCCTATTAGAGAGATTTGGTGCCTCCACCTGTGTGTATAGCTTCACCAACAGTGCAGAGGTGAGCTTCCCTGTGGCACAAACCTGTCCAGCATTGGCATCGTAGAAAAAGGCAAATATTCAAAAAGGGTTTTAATTAGAAGAGCCCTAACAAGTTTGAGTTGGCAATCATATCAGTAATCACAGCAGGGAAGAGGAAGGGGGAGGGGGAGGGGGAGGGGGAGGGGAGTGGTAGGGGGAGAGAAAGAAAAAACACAAACAAACCTGCTCTGGAATAATTGCTACTTTCGGGAGAAGATGCCTTCTTAAAATTCATGGTCATTGAAATATCAGAGTATGTCACTCTAGCATCTACATTTTTATACCCAGCACAACCACGATAAGCTGCTCCAAAGCTCCAAAGCACAAAGTTTTTTTTTTTTTTTTTTTTTTTGGCTACAAATGTAGTATACTGAAATGGGATTGAAAAATTGACTCTTCTAACAATAAAGACCTTCATCAGTATTTTTGAGTTCCTGGCCCAAATGATGTCTGAGACATAGTAGTAGTAGATGAACTACAATTTGGGACTGTTAATGCCTACGTAGGTAGAATCTCAAGCATTACATTCTGGAAACTGTCAAGGTATATGATCTATATCCCATAATATGACATAAAATATCCCAGGTTATATTAATATTATAAGCAGTTCATAGTTTGATCTTAGTTTTGTTTGTTTTGCTTTGCCATTATTTGCATTGTTTTTACCAGTGCATTTGGGGGTAAAGAACAGAATGACACTAAAATCGACTCAGATAAAGCTGGGTGGGAGAGGGAGGTATAGACTGATTGTGAGAAGAATACATTAAATTACAAGAAAACCAATCAGGCATGATAGCATTTGCCTATATTTGGGAGAGTGAGACAGGAGCATCACAGGTTTGAGGCCAATCTCAGCAATTTACCAATACCCTTAGCAACTTAGTGGGATTTTGTTTCAAAATAAAAATAAATAAATAAATAAAATAAAATAAGGCTAAGAATATACCTTAGATATAGAATGCCTTGGGTTCATTCTTCAGCACCAAAATAAACAAATAAATAATAAAAACATAAGCAAACCACAGAAACGTGGCCAAAAGGGGAGGGCAGAATTGAGATACATCTGTGGGCTTCTGCAGAGGATCCATTTCTCTTGTGCACTGAAAGTAATACTGCCCCATTTACCCAGTTCCTTGTTTCTGGGTCCTTTAGTTTAAATTCTCAAAAGAGAGAATCTAATTGGTTCTATATCTCTAAAGAATGGTTATTTTTCTAGGTCAGTCTAGCACTCCAGAAAAATATGCTGATCTTGGGGGAAGCAGAGATAAATAATATAAGCATTTAAGTAGCAGGTAGAGAAATGAATATCTTAGAAAGAGATGTGGACATTCACAGAAACTTTGTGACCAAATGTCTAATTATAATACCATTGAATTGTGCACTCAAAGTGTACAAAATAATCGCATTGACAATAACTTAAATTTTACAACACAGTGTCCAATATTTGAGTCTACTGGACACCTGAAAAAATGTGAGGAAAATTAACTTGGAAAGATTTTTTTTTTGTTTTTTAACTCATGAAACATGGTAATGTAGCAAAAGTTCACAGTTTACAAGCAATTTACTCAGCCCTAATATTAATACTCCTCTTAAGAATTCCTTACGTAGAAACACTGATTTGGTCCACAGTGGTTAAAGCCTGAAGAGCCTACACTATGCAGAGAAACTGGAGGGTCACTTGTATTTTTTTTTTAATTCTGTGAATTCCTCTCTTTTCAGCACAACCTTTTTTTTAAACTTAGTTGTTTTCTCTCTCTCTCTCTCTCTCTCTCTCTCTCTCTCTCTCTCTCTCTCTCTCTCTCTCTCTTTAATATACTTTCATTGGTGCATTGGTACGCTACATCATAATGTATTTCAGAGTGATAGGCATATCCATGCACACAGCACTTGGTGAGCTTCCCCCTAGCTTTCTTCCCACTCCCTCCCCTTCCCTGTACACATTATTGAGGTTGGCATTGGTAATTTCACCTATGTGCACATTGCTAATGGAAATGTTTCTTTCATTAATTCACCCCCCCCACCACCACCACCACCACAGTCCTCTAGACCCTCTTCATCACTCTACTGGGGTTTCTCCTCGATTATCTAAAGTACGTTGTATTCTGATTACTCCTTGGCTTAACCTACCTTTCTTTTACCGTCTCTCTCTAACTTCCTCCACTTTTTCTCAGACATAGAGTTCAAGGCCTTTATAATCAAATTCAGTTTCTCACTCAGTGCTTAGAATACTTCTGCTTTCATTAGACAACACCACTGTGTAAAATTTATCTTCCCAAATCTGGAAATTCATTGTGCATTGCCAGTCTCATCCTGATTCTGTTATGAATGGATTATAGTTTTTCAATTTTATTATCATTCTACTAAGAAAAGAAGGACAAGTCCATCCATTAGGTGTGATGTCTTTGAACATAAGCTTCAATAAAATTTGAGAAATTCAGTGATGGAATAACAGAACTAATTAGACTAATGAAATATTTTTAAAATATTTAAATCAAATAAAGCAGCAACATAAAAGTAAAACAGTATATTGCAATCCTATTGCATTCTAATTTAAAATGTTATGTTTCTGTTTACTTTTAGAACAGTACAGCTTTTCAAAACAAATAAGTCAGTAGGGTGGAAAATTAACATAAGTGAACATGTTCTACTTTCTTATTCTTTTTTCCATTATTAAAATGTTTAATACATTATAACCCAGCAATCCCTGATTAATCCAACAGTAAGTTGCCCTTTTACAAATGATATTCCAGCTCACATTATTTTTATTTATTTATTTATTTATTTATTTATTTTTGCAATCAGGGTAAGAGAGTGGAGGTGAAGTGGAGAAAAATAATAAAGGAAGTAAATCGTTTAACTGAAACATCAAACAGCAATGTCTTTAGTCTAAAACAGTCCATCTAACATTTATAAGGCAAAACGTGAATAGAAGGAACTAGGTATTTTGATAAGAGGATTTAGAACCTCACAATGCATTGCTTTTAGAAATCTCAGAGCCTTTTTGACAAAGCCCACAAGTGACATTATCTTGCAAATGTTTAATTTAGAATACTGACTCCATAATCTATAAAGTTTCAAGTGCCAAATAGATATTTACATACAGTAATATAACCTCAATATTTTAAAGCCACCTAACACTCTAGAATCCTCTATTATCATGAAATAAGGGCACGTAGGAAGTCTACTAGGGTGCTATTACGCTCTACCAAGTTTGAAAAGGCAGGAGGCATGAAAATGTTGGTTTTCCTGAGTGTATTATTTTGTAGATAATGAGTGCTTCCAGTAAAAACATGTAGTTCATAATAGTTTAGAATTTTAAAAGCACAAGAGCGGATGTTAGAGGATTGAAGATTTATCTACTCTTGTCTGAATGCCTATGGGATTTAGCTTTTAGTTTCCATTCAATCTCTTTAACCTGTTCTTGTTTACTGAAAGTCTATCATTATGTTCTGCGCCGAGCCTTTCTTTTATGAATGGCTTTTCGGCATTGCATGGCATATTATTCGGCTCTCCTAAATAATAAAAGCTCATTAAAGAAGGCATTAAATATAGAAAGACAAAGAAATGTTATTCCAAAACTCTATTCTGCCAACTACCACTACTCCATCCCTCAAACTTCTTTTTCAATACTCATACCTAAAAATTTCACTATTTTTTTTTTCCATAGAATGACTTTATTTGTACTCACATAATATATCAACTCCTTTTCCATTTCCTCTTGCATTTCCCCTCCGGCAAGTAAAAAGGAAAACTACTAATATTCCAGTATAATAGAATTTTTAAATTAACACTCAAGTTTCCATCTTCTATCCAGCTATAGACATACACCACATGCACAAACACACACACACACACACACACACACACACACACATCTTTGCATGTAAGAGGAAAACAATTAAAAGTGAACTTCTAGAAGTGATACACTGGTAAATCTTATGGTCTACAAATAGACAAAATGCAATCAATATTATTATTATTATTATTATTATTATTATTATTATTATTATTATACAAGAAACAAAGAATAAAAATGAGACAGAATTCAGGAGACAGGATCTTTACAGTGTGAAGGAACCATACATAAAATGAACCCAAAAGAAAATGAGAAGCCCAAAAGGTACAGGCCAAGTAAATTTGCTTGTTAAGAAAAGGAGAGACAGAGTCCCAAACACAGCATCTGAATGAAGTCACCATATTGGTTGCTACCTATTATTTATACTCCTATTATTAACGATGGCAGAAGTATGAACTCACAATATAAGAAGAGATTCTGACCTGCTGTATAAGATATAGAAGTAAATATGAAAATTCTTAAAAATGCGGTAGGACAAAAACTTATTCAAAGTGAGTGTGAAAAAGTCAATTCCAAAACATTCAGAGAAACCAAAATGTTAGACAAAAATAACAACAAAAAGTGTACAGGTATCGCGATGTTGCTCAGTGGTAGAGTGTTTGCCTGTCAGAGACACATTTGATTCCCAGTACCTAACACACACAAAACCCGAACAAAAACAAGGCATATATATTTTCATACTAATGATATGGCAACAGCAACAAAATTAAAAATAAAAATATTCACATTACAAATGAAATTAAAGTAATAAAATATAAGTAAGAATTTTAACAGGTACATTTTCAGTACCTTAAAAATAAATGAAAAATAATCATTTGAAAAAGGAAGTATAAAAACAAATGTGGGCTGAAATGTGTCAAAACTAGAATAACATAGTCTCCTTAGACTCTTGATGATTTTGTTTCACAGAAGCTTTTTAATGTAATGCCATCCCATTCATTAATTCTTATTTTAATTTCCTGAGCTTTGGGGCCATATTGAGAAAGTTTCTACCAGTACCTACATGTTAGAGCATTGGATCTATGACTTCTTCTAGTAATTACAAAGTTACTGGTCTAATTTCAAGGTCCTTGATTAATTTTGAGTTGACTCTTGTGCAGGTTGAGAGACTGGGGTTTGATTCCAGTCTTCTATAAATGGACAGAAAATCTAGAGATAAAAATACAACATCAAATATCAAGAAGCAAAATTCAGAAGAATGTCAAGGAGACAAAAGAATTTTCAGGAGAATATTCCATACATCATTCATTATTATATTCCATGTTTCAACTTGATTTTAGGTATCACTTTTCTATTACTTTGATAATAATGTATAACAATCTGATTCAAAACTCAGGGATTTGACAATAAATATTTAGTCTGGGCTCATCTGGACAATTTTTGCTTAGACGGATCACCACAAATATGACTAATATGGAGATTTCAGGAGAGTAACTTGACTGAGTTTCTCTTCTTCTAACAGGTTGGCCTTCTGTCTTTGGCAAAGGAGCAAGAACAAACAAATGATTATGGTAATGTCTTCTAAATGACTCTTCTTCTTTACCACTTTGTCAAAAGGAGTTCACACAGCCAGTGTAGAATCAAGGGATTGGGCAGTAGATAGTAGCTTTTTAGTGAGAGAAACTGTGAAGTCAATGGTAGAATACATCAATACAAGTAGAAAAGATAAATTTGGGCCATTAATGAAGTCACTATATAGCAATCAGATAAGCAAATTCATGAATGTGAGCATTTATCAAAACAATGTAAACTCTTTATTGAACTATATATTCAATAAAATTTAAAAAAATCAAATGTACATTTTATGGAACTTAACAAACTGATGCAAAAATTCCTTCAGAAATGTAAAATACCCCAAATCATCAGATCTGTTTGAAAAACAATAACTTGGGGATGGTTCAATCTACCTGATACTAAGATTTAAGGTGTGGTATTGCTTTATGCAATGACTTAAATTGCTAGAATGAGAAACCTAGGAACAATCCAAAAACCTATCTAGAAACAAACTATATGAGAGAAATAGCATTACAAATTAGTTCATAAATGGTGAACTATTCAATAAATGGTTCTGGGACAACCGCAAATTTATATGCATGCCAATGAACACATTAAATCACTATTCCATATCATCATTCAGAAATCATATCCAATTAAATACATAATTTGGAAACTAAAATTTAAAAATATTTAGCATGGTACAGCTGAATATATTTGTATTCTGAGGATAGAAAAACTTTACTTAGACAAAACATAACAAAATACAAATGAAAAAAAGTCAAAGATAATTTTGAAAGCACGCTCTGCAGAAAACACCTGGTAAACATTTGCTAAAGAATTGTGTGATACATGAATCCAAATGACTGTCAGCAAGAACTGGGACTGAAAATGTGGTTATACAGAAAGAATTTGTGAAGAATCTCCTTGTCAATTGCTTGAATCTCCCTCAATTGCACAGGAGCCTGACAAGGATTTGAGAATTTACGCCAATAGAAATGTTGCCAGACTGGGCTGATAGGAACAGAGAAGGGAGAAAGAAAGAATAACTCTGAGGGCAGAGCCAGGGTGAAAACGTCTACGCTGATAGCAGGGCCTTGAGCTCAGAGGGCAGATCACCACAGCACTTGCAGAAAAAGCTGAGCTTGCTCCTGCACAGAACCATTCTGATTTTTCTGACTGGGACTCTGATAACAAATATTGGACAGGTAACCTGTCATTTAAGTTTTAGGGAGGAGGTCCAAAGGAAAGTGACCATGATTTATTTATTTATTTATTTAATATTTATTTATTTATTTATTTACTTATTTATTTATTTATTTATTTTTTTTTTTGTGGTACTGGGTATTGAACCCAGAGGCATTCTACCTCCAGGCTATGCCCCCAGTCCTGTTTTTTTTTTTTTTTTTTTTTATTCTTTATTTTAAAACAGGGTCTCACTAAGTTGTAGAGGGCCTCACTAAGTAGCTGAGACTGGCCGCAAACCCAGATCCTCCCGTCTCAGCCTCCCATGTACTGGGATTAAAAGCATGGGCCACCTCACCCAGCATAGATTTTATTCTTGATAATTGCTTTTTTTTTCTTCAAGGTCATTTGAACTATCATGCAACCAAACAAATTTTCTTAAAAATAATATGCAAAATATATATTATTTGTTTTGCAGAGAAATGTGAATTAAATATTAAGATATGAAATTATTTGTTTTTCAATTTTCACACTTTCATATTCTTTGATAACATTGTTTTCATTCTAATGAGAATAATGTTTGTATATAAGGGCAATTATTTTTGTTATATCATATCATATGAGACCATGTTATTGGCTTTTGTGGTGTGTGTGTGTGTGTGTGTGTGTGTATGTGTGAGAGAGAGAGAGAGAGAAAGAGAGAGAGAGAGAGAGAGAGAGAGAGAGAGAGAGAGAGAGAGAGAGAGAAAGAGAGATCCATTAGTGTATTAGAGTAGAAAATGCAATGACTTTATATAGAAGACCTAATTTCTGGAATTATTGCTGCCTCTTAATACTTGGACCAGGGACAAGCCACTTAACCTCTCTAAGGCTATTTCCTGCCCTACATACTTCACAATAGAGGTGTAAGAAGCAAATGAGATTATTTGTGAAGGTTCTGTGATTCTTAGTACAAATGTCAGGAATCATTTCTATGAAAACAATTTTAACCGAATCCAACACATCATATAGATTTTAATTAAATAGAGTTTGTAAACTATCATCTGTTTAATATATATAGTCCCAATAAAGCAACACATTAATGTAGGATTCTGTAAAAATTCACAACAAAATTTTGTCAGTGTTATAATAGTATCTTATAGAGAAATTCAATAATTATTTCAAATTAACAGATATCATATAGGGTGAAAAGAATGCAGTCAATAAGTGCTGAAATTTTGAACCAAATTTCTAGTTCAAGACACTTTCTTTGGAACTTAATAACATTTGGAAGAAAGGATTTTGTTGTGGTGGTTATTGGTTTTAATTTGATTTGCTTTCATTATAAAGAAATTGAGGAATAATTTGACTTTTTGGAAAACAAATATCCATGTCCCTAGATAAAAAATAAATCTTTATACCTGTAATCAACATAAGCTTTATATTCCATTTTTCAAAGTCCCCCAAAGGCTCAGAGTAAGAAGGGATAAAAAAGACAACCAGGATTCCTCTGATAATTGCCTAGAGTTATGCATCTGTATCTCTGTGACCTTGGCATACATATACATGCAGCTGACTTGTATTGCTCAGAAATTTTTCTTTAGTATATGACTTTTTCATAGCTTTTCTAGAAATTCAGGGAAGGAAAGAAGACAGGATCTATAAATGTAAAATCTGAAAGCTTAAACTAATTCATCTTTTATACAATAAAATACTACAGAGAGTTCTTTGAGCATAGTAAAAATTCTATCAGTGCTTACCAAATAAGTTATGTAGTCAAAGAAATAAAAAAAAAATCACTGCAAGGAGAGGTACAAAATGCATACAAAATAAAAATATTCCTTAATCTCTCACTTATTAATGTTTTCTGAGAGGACACATTTTACACCTATGAGACAATATAATGAGATGTTGTTTATGAAAGAGTTTTCATTCGCTGTCAGTCTAGTTGAAAGTAATTAATTAGGAAAAACATGGCTCTTTTAGAATTTTAGTTTTACTTTTAGGACCCCAAATCATACCTAGTCATGAGTAGAAATGACTAACAATATTTTAGAAACTATTGATACTGCAGTTTCTGAAATATGGATTGCCTGTTTTTATGAAATCTTGACTACTTAATTATATATTTAAGACAAATAGATGGTTTAGTGATAAGATTTACCTTGGAACTTTATGGTCATTATCATGGTAACATTAGGAATATGAAGCAGTTTTTTCATGCTTCTTTATATAATTATATTAGTGCATTATTTTATTTGATATTTGTAACCTACATATTTGTCTTCTTATGATTAATCAATTTACATTGCTCTCATATTTACTTCTCTTGTTAATTAAGTAAAATATTGGAGTGACTTGGTAAAATTATTAAACAGTTGGAACGATCCCCTTTAAAGATACATCTAGTCTTTATAAACTTTCACAGACCTTTTCTTAGCATGTTACATATTCTAAGGCAACCAATTGTCTCACAATATGTTACTTTTGTTATTATTGCCATGGTGACCCAATGCCATAGACATAGATCTCTTTACCTCTTACCTCCACCTGCACTGTGGTCTAGGTAGCCACGGTTGCTCATTTGGGTAATCATGAGGCCACCAGAAGTCAAGGATTAACTCTCCCACCCACAACCCACACCAGGAAGGAGCTTTCTGCCTGCTCTCCACATATGTGAACCTACGTGGAGAACCAATCTTGAAACTCATTCTGAGTCTCTACTGATAACTACATTGAACAATTCCTTGGATCCTGGCTCCTGGTTAAACCTACTTATGATATTTCAGGCCTGACCACTGACAATTACAAAGGCTTTCCCTGCCAGATCTCATGAGCAGAGCTGCCTCCAGCCCCAACAACTGGGTGGGTACACAGCCAGTACACAGCCATCTCTGAAGGGAGCTGCAGTCAAGGGCTCAGCCCTCTCTGGCAGATGATTCTCTATTTACATTCCTATTCCTAGGTGTCTTTAGTGGAGTCATTGGTCCCAGCACTTCTATTGACACCTCTACTGAGGCCTCCTTAATGGGCAGGAAGGGGAAACCTTACAGACACTTTTCCCACTTGGACCCTGTACCCACACTTTTCCACATTATGCCTTCCCTTGTTTTCACTTCTTAGTATTATGCCATTTTCAAAAGCCACTCTCTTTGAGGAACCTTTCCTGATTTTACCAGGTGACATTAATCCCTCTTTCATGTGAATATCTATTTGCAAAAAAAAATGCAGTGGAATTTTAAGTCCTATGACTTACACTTCTTTCCTCTCTCTTGAAATCCTTCCTCATATCTACTTTTCTTTTTTAACCTGTGCCACCTTCATTTAAATACCTCTTCTTTCCATGCTAGTAAAAAAGATGACTCGGGCCTGTATTTGTCAGATTTTAAACATGAAAACTGATGCCATTGTAGATATGCTAGGCAGCAAGGTATTTTATACAAAAGATGGGTGATCAAAAACTGATAGCCAAAACTGAAGCAAAGAGGATCAGCTGAGGCGCCTATCAACTGTCAAGTTCACAGCTGGGATTCAGAGAGTCAGGGAGTTTCAGGAACTATAGAAAACTGTTATAATGGAGCCGGGCGTGGTGGCGCACGCTTGTAATCCCAGCATTCGGGAGGCTGAGACCGGAGGATCCGGGTTCGCGGCCAGCCTCAGCTACCTAGTGAGGCACTCCGCAACTTAGTGAGACCCGGTTTCAAAATAAAGAATAAAAAATAGGGCTGGGGGTATAGCTCGGAGGTAGAATGCCCCCGAGTTCAATCCCCAGTACCGCAAAAAAAAAAAAAAAAAAAAAAAAAAAAGAAAACTGTTATAATGGGCCAGGCATGGTGCATCCCAGTACTTGGGAGGCTGAGACAGGAGGATCGCAGGTTCTAGGCCAGCCTCAGCAACTCAGGGATACTCTATTTCAAAACAAAAAAACTAAAAAGAGCCGGAAGTAGCATGGCCCTGGGTTCAATACTCAGTACCAAAAAAAAAGAGAGACAGAGAGAGAGAAAACTGCTTGTAGTCCCACCTGCCTTAAGAGCATCTCCTAGTGCTTGCTCTGGCAGAGGGTGAGCCACTTTTCTGCCACAGGAAACTTGGGGAAGAAACTTCTTTGTTGGCCATAATTTGTTTTGTGGGAATAGTAAAATTTTCATTATTAAAGCATATTGAGGAACCTTGACATCTTTTTTCACTTTTGTGGTTCAGATAATTTTTATTAATATCGTATACATGTTTTATTTTTATAGACATAGCCCCCCACTTTTGCTTTCTGTTTATGTCCAATATGTATACTAAATATATGCTGAATATACTAAAAAAAGTACTTATATATCCTTCTAATCATCTCTTAATCTTAAAAAAAAAAAACAAGCAAAGGAATGCTGATTTTTTTTTTTTAGATTGTCACTTGCTGGCCCACAATTCTCCTTCTCTCTACCATAGTAACGGCTAATATATTCTATTCAGTCATCTGGCCTGAACTCAATATTCAAAGGGATCACTGCGACATTTTAAAATTGTGACTTTAAGACTACAATGGCAGCATCTTGAAATTCATCCAATTTGAACTTTCACCAAATATGTCAGAATTAAATTTAAAGTAGGTAGATACTTTTTCAAATAGCATTAAATTAAAAAAGCAAATAAGAACTATAATTTAAAGCAAGTGCTAAAGCTGGAACTTGGAAAATGAAAGGCAATTTTTACTGGTTCCCAAACAGCTTGATTGAAATAAAATAAATTTAAATTTGGCTTATAATAAACTAGTGTATTTTGTTTTGTTATTTACAGTACTATAACTCTTTGAAATCAAGCACTTTAAAAATTTCTAGAGAGATGTTTTCTTTTATGCATTGCTAAATTTTGTTAATACTGTGTTAAATACCTACACCAAGCTAAATATATTTTGCTATATAGATTTATACTTACATGTTTCTATTCTATTTCTATCTCATTTTGCTGCTTGATTTTACATTTGTGTGAAAATTAAAACACTTCTGTTTTTCTTACTGGTGTAATAATTCAGTTTTTCTTTCAAAAAAAAAAAGTGCGATGCATTCTTTCTCTATTATTTTGTAACTCAATTGACCTTGCAAATCTCTTCTCTCCAAAAATGAAAGATTTTTACCTATGCTTTGTGAAAATGGATATTCCTCATTAGTAAAATTAATCACAAAAGTGCATTAATACAATAACAAACTTGACCTGATTTTTAGAAATATGGGATATTTCTGAGTAAATGTCCCAAGAAATGGGAGTCAATTGAACATGTTCACCTTCTTGGCAAGCATTTTAATAATACAATTTTCTCCTTTTCTCCATTCAAAGCTCTACTTCTCTTGCTATTAAATTATCCTTTTGGCTCACTGAAGTGTTTATGAATCAGCATTACTTTAAGTGAATCTATCTTCACTGGCATTAGTTTTAAATATAGAGTTTCAGTGGGTAGAAAAATAATAGGAGAAAGTGAACCAAGAGTTTCAGAATATAAATTATTAATCCTTTCTCTGTTACAATGTACTGCTTTTCCTCTTGAGTCCTTGATGGTTTCACAAGTGATAAAGTAGTCGTATATCTCCGTGTACTAGTCCAGAATAAATGCTACATTTATTTAAGATCTCTAAATACATAGCAGAGAAGGACAGAACAAGTCACTCTTAGCTTTTAAGTATTCAAGTGTAGGATAACTGGATTTTGTTCACCTGAAGAAAGCATATATTTCTAAGGAAAAAAACAGTTCTTAAATAAATTTTTATCACACTAAAGTTTAAATAATAATGAAATGTGTACATATTAGTGGGTAAAGTGCAAACCTATTTTTTAAACTTTCGGATAATTAATATTTTTTATTTGAAATACATAGTTAAGAGTTTTGTCTCAAAACAAATTCTACCTTGGGCCAGTAAAGATGGTTAAACTTAGTATAAATTAGTCTTATTGTAGAATACTGATGTGCCATGTTCAAAGTGATTATAGTCAATAAAGATTGTGTATTTAAAAAAATCCAGCACACTAAATTTCAAATGATCTAACACAAAATATAAAAGTGAAATGATAGAAATGTTATCTTGATTTGCTCATAACATATTTTATATGTATATCAAAATATCACAAGCTGAGTTTGGTGGCACATGCCTGTAATTCCAGGACTTGAGAGGCTGAGATAGGAGGATGACAGGCTCAAGATGAGCCTCAGCAATTTAGTGAGACTCACAGCAACATAGCGACACTGTTTCAAAATAAAAAAAATAAAATGCACTGGAGATATAGCTCAGAGATAGAATGCTTGTGGGTTCAATCCCCAGAATCAACACACACACACACACACACACACACACACACACACACACACACTGTATACCATAAATGTATATAATTATGATTTATCAATTAAATATTTTATTTCAAAGGTATTTTGTGTTCCTAATTTCTATACTTTCTATTGGCCATGCTCTTCTTCACTGTATTTTTTATTTAATTGGTTTGTTGTAGCTTTTTTTTCTACAAAAACAAATGAATAAAGTTATTCCTTGCAAGATTGTTTATTTTAAATGCTTTGAGATTTACTACAAGTGTTAGCACAATTAATCCTTTACATAATGACTAAATTAATTTGATTATTTCCAGGTTAATTTATTGAAACTTTTGTTTTTGTTTTGTTTTGTTATTTATTTATATTTTCGGCATGACTTTTTTTTTTTTTTATACATTTCTTGAGTACAACTGGGTACAACAGGGTTACATAGACATTTTTGAGATATCAATCATTGTCAGATCACAAATACCACCACTTCTTCGTTTTACACGTATAGCCCACATTCTTAACATAGCCTGGTAAAGCAAACTTTCTAGAGTCATAAAACCATACTCCTTTAGGGTCATATATTTACTTTCTAAGAAGTAGGAGGGTTTTTCATCTACGCATCCTAGGGGCAATCTCCAGACTTTGAGATGCCAATGTAGCCATAGCAGAAGAGTCAGTATAATTGCTCATATATGCAGATAGCAACTGCCAGGGAGGATAAGGCCCAGCTGGGCTCCCACAACTCCCCCGTTTTTATTTTAAAATGCACGAAGGACTGTGCCTGTCTTAGGTCGTTTCCTACTAGGTGCTTAATCTTACTCGTCATGGGGTCTTGATGAGTCATTCAATGAGCCCTGTCTTAGGTTGATTTGCCCTGAGAAAATCGAACCCGCCATTGACTACCAGGCCCTGTGTGAGGCAGTGCTTGCATTTTGATTCCATGTAAATCTGCTCATATACTAACATAGGCATTGATCACAAGGTGTACAACAAGTGGTAGAATGCATAAACCTAGAATGACTATTGCTATTGCTACGATAGCTCCTCCTAGCAAGGAGGTAAATGAGGGCCAGGCAGTGACCAAGGCTTGAAGCCGATCTACAAATGTCTTAGCTCTTTCTGTCAGGTTAATAGAAGTGGGCTCCGAGTTATGTAGATTCAAAATCTCTGGGTGTAAATTAAACAAATCTTTTTTTTTTTTTTCATCTTTCCCTTATTTGGTGCATTGTAACCACACACCTTTGTTAGGTACAAGCTAGTATAGGTAAATACATCCATGCACACATTTCTCATTTAACCCTTCCCCAATTCCCACCCCACTCCCTCCTCCTCCCTCCTTCTCAAGGTCAGTTTAGTGATTGACTTAGATGTGTTCATGGAAAGTCCATCATGTTTATTAGGGTGTCCTCCCTACCCCTTTCACCTTCCGTTAAGTCAAATTATTTGTTCACCTAAGGATTCTCCTTCATCTGGAGTCCCTCTTATGTCCCATTTTCTCCCTAGCTTCCACATATTAGGGAGAGCATTTGATTTTTTACTTTTTGTGACTGACTAATCTAACTTAACATAATGTTTTCCAGTTCCTTCCATTTCCTTGCAAACATCATGATTTTGTTCTTCTTTATGGCTCAATAAAATTCCATTGTGTACATATCCCATAGTTTTGTAATCCATTCATCTGTTGTTGGACATCTTGGCTGGTTCCATAGTTTGGCAATTGTAAACTGTGCAGCTATAAACATAGATACACATGTGTTGGTCTGATAGTTTGGTTTCCTTTCTTTTGGGTAGATACCCAGTAGAGGTATTGCTGGATCATACGGTAGGATCATTCCCATTCTTCTGAGGATCCTCCATACTGTTTTCCAAAGTGGTTGCACTAATTTGCAATCCCACCAACAATGTATTAGGGTTCCCACTTCTCCACACCCTTGCCAACATTTGTTGTTGTTTGTGTTTTTGATAGTTGCCATTCTGATTGGAGTTAGGTGAAATCTCAAGGTAGTCTTGATTTGCATCTCTCTGACTGCTAATGATGTGGAACATTTCCTCATACATTTATTGATCATTTGTATTTCTTCTTTTGTGAAGTGTCTGTTTAGATCCTTTGCCCATTTTTTTGATTGGGTTATTTGTTTTCTTAGCTGTGAATTTCTTTTGTTCTCTGTATATCCTAGATATTAGTCCTCTATTAGAAGAGTAACTGGCAAAAATTTTCTCCCACTCTGTGGGTTTTCTGTTGAGGTTCTTGATATTTTCCTTTGCTGCATAGAAGTTCTTTAGTTTAATGCAATCCCATGTATTGAAACTCTTTTGTACATATTATATTAGAGCATCACACTCAAAGTTATGTTAGTGAGCTACCCAAATATAACATAATAGATCACTTCAAGTCTTCATGTCAGGAATGAGTTTAAGGAGACCTTAGGTATATATAATATATATATATATTATAAAATAATATATAAAATATATTATATATCTGCCATTAATTGTATTATTAATTTCTATTCTATTTACCTCATCTTTTCCCATCATCTTTCTCTCAAATTTTCTGTGAAATTTCAGCTTGTTATAAAATAACTACAAATAATTATTTATATTAAATGTGATGATATATTTTATTGATACTTGTTTTCACCATTGTTTCTTATATTCTATCTTTTACCTAAGAGTTTGTCTTTTTTTTTCACTCAATATCCTTTAATAAGTTTGTAATGGAAATACATAAAAACTATAGTATTAATTTTGTGTCCATATATGAATTTACTTTTCTTTTACTTATGACACTTTAGTCATTAATAGATCTTTAAAGAGAGAGTGTTTATTTGTTCAGAAATATGCTGAGACATTTGGTGTTAACCTAATTAGTATTCTACACTAGGTGGTATGCTTTACAACCCTTTGTCAGCTTTGAAGATTTTTTTTTTGTGAATTGAGACTTGATTCTCAGCAGTCTGGATATAGAATCAATTTTATTTTGCCTGTTCAACGTTTGTTTTCACCTTCAATATGAAAACTCACTTCTTTTCACATCTGATTTTCCCATTGGAGCTTCTTTGTAGGATTGTTTTCCCTTTTTACTACAGTATGTATCTACACTCCTTCCTTCTTCCCTTTCTCTCTTTCTTTTTGCCTTTCTGCCTTTCCTTCTCTTCTTTTCAATTTTAGATGAATTCATTAGTTTTCTGTAACATTTGAAATAGCTCTCTTCAATTGGATGTCACTTTTATATCCTATTTATTGAGTGTTTTTATTTCAGCAATAATATTTTTTATTTTCATGATACATTATTTTAGGATTTGATTAATGTAGATGAATATACATAATTTATATTTATATTATACTACTAATAATATAAGTAGCTAAGAACATAACATCTCACTTAGCATAATGTTCTCTAGTTGCAACTATATTCCTGCAAATGACATAATTTTGTTCTTCTTTATGGCTGAATAAAATTCCATTGTGCGTATAGGGTAGTAATTATGATTCTCATTGATTTTGGATGCCCTGTATAGAGTTTCATAAATTTGGGGAAATTATGACTTCTGAAGTACAGTGTTTTGTTCTATCCTCCTTACTAGTCTGTTCCTTTTACTTACAAACTTAAAACTCTTTGATGTAAAAAATAATTAATTATTCAAAATACCAATTATACTTTCCTCTTTGTGTACCAGACACTGCACCAGACTCTGGGTATGAGATAGTAACCAAAAATATATCCTCCTCTTGCTCCTATAATATCTATTAGATAGTAGAGAGGAAGTTAGAGATGAAGAAGGATACTAAGGAGACACTCTTGTGGATGGATATGATGTTAATTCTCAGATAAAGCAATTTGATTTTCCCAGGAGCTGCTTTTTTTGCTATTTAAATTCAGAAGTCCCCAGTTTTTAATAACAAAGGAAAAAATATTTAGTACTACCATGTACCCACCCTGCTTGGTTAATGTGAATTAAGGTTTTTGTTATTTGACTTTCTGAGTGTGATTCATGTACACATTTATAATAGTGTGTTGAAGAAAGCTGTCATCTCCTACACAATTTATAACTCTTCCAGTGATTATTTTAAGGTAATAATAATGATAGTATATGATAATAATGATTCTGACTAATATTCTTTATTTTCTGCAAATTCAGCACTTTGTTTTCCTTTGAATTTAGATACTTTGATCTACTGTAAGACACTTTGCAACATGTTAAGACAACCAACACCCATGTTTGAGAATCTGCCATCAGTATTGTTTCTTTGCTTTTTTAGTGGGTGAGAACATTCACGCTCAAATTATGTCATAGTTAGTTAGCATCTGTATTACTAATGAATGTCACATTTTTCTCAGACAGGCAATTTGTATATATCACATATTTGAAGTGAAAACCACCTATCTAGATGCCTCTTACTCTGAAATGCCTTCAATGGGGAAATCAGGAGAAAGAAGAGTATTGGTGAACTATGGATTAACCAGTTAACCAGTATGTCATGAGTTCAGGGAAGGTAGAAATAGGAAAAGAACAGACCATAGCATTTTAATGAAAGCTAGATGATCCCCTCTAATTTGTTGTTGTTTGGTTTAGTTTTTAGTGACTTTGTTTTTGTTTGCCTACTTCTGGAGAGCAAACCCAGGGTTCTATACCCCCTAGGCAAGAGTTCCACCCTGGTACTACATCCTCAGCACTCCATTTCTATTTTTATATAGTCTTCATATTACTTAATGTTAAAGCTGGTATTTTTATATCAGTCAAAGCTAATGTTTTCTCAAGTTGGCATTATTGTTGCTGTTTAAGTTTTGCATACGAAGAAGTGTGGATTTATGTATGTTTTTGTGTGCATATTTTGTCACATGTTCTCATTATTAACACCCCCTGGCTTTTTCTCTTTAGTGAAGAAACTATAGTTATTTTCAAATCATACTATGATGTCATATTGTCTTAATGTGACCAATGGAAATCCTCTAAACCTGAAAAATCTAAAGGCTACTCTAAACTTATTTAATACTTGTGCCAATAGTAAACACAAAATTGCCACCTTATGTAGAGTCTTGCAATTCTTCCAAAGTCATGTGAAGTAAAGTGACCAATATGGAATGATTTATTGTGTTTTTATGTGATGATACATATCTAAAAAGAGGAGAACATGTAAAGTTTATGGTGTAAAACAATGAATGTTCAATGAAGGTAGTTTCTTAGTATGTTTTGTTTATTAACCTATTCTAATAATATAGAATATTGCCTGGATCACAGTAGGTAATTAATAAGTAGTGATGGCCCAAATGTTAAGAAGTCCTCAAATATTTAAACATACCAAATATTAAAATATTAGAAGATAAACTTAGAAGAAAGGAGAAAATTTTAATGATTTAAGTTTAGAAATGAAATAAGTTAAATCAAATTTAAAAGCCAAATGAAAACACCAGATGGACTCTATTCTCGAACACTCCTGGGGACGTGGGGAAGGTTTGCACAAATAGGAAGGAATAGCTGTTTAAGATCTGTTCCTGTCTGACATGGGAATTATCTTACTGGCTAAAGCTATAAAATCCCATATATTGAGTAGAGGTGAGAGTTTCAGACAGTTAATGCACTGATTCAAGTTTTCGCCTTTATTTTAATCAAATTCAGAAGGATATTAAAATTCCATCATAAGTTTTTTTTTTCCATCAAAACATGCAAATTACCCTTTCAGGTCTTTAACTACATTGAGATATAGGACCTAACAGGTTATGAAATGAAACGTAATTATGGGCCAAGGGCATTTTTCTTTCAAAATCTTTATAATATAAAACTTTAAAATGTTTTATGACTCTTCCATATAAGTAGCAACTCAACTTTGAAAAAGCAAAGTACTTTTTACAAATTATTTAACATTTTCTAACTTGGTAAAAGTCAAGGTAGAATCCTTTGTATTCAAAAGCCATTTTTCACATCAACCACTTGGTCTTTTGGGCATTATTATATTTCTGAGTCCAACTTCATTTGTGATTGAGTTTTGCATTACTGCTCTAGATGACAGATGGAGAGAGGATAAATAGATGATACATAAATAAGTAGAAAAATAGACAAATGCAGGTGGGTAAATATGGAAAATTAGTTTATGCTGCCTTTTTTCATACTTTTAATGGTGCATTGCAATTATACATCATAGTGATATTTAAAGTGATAGGAACATGCATACACAGCATTGGTGTAACTCCTCCATATCCCATTCTGCTCCCCCTTCTTCCTGACCTATACTAGTGAAATTGGTAGTAATACCTTCATATATGAAGGCAACCTTATTTGAACTGTCCCTTCCTCAGTCCTCATTTTCTCCCTCCCCAACTTCCTTCCCCAACCCCTTCCACTGTTCTAGTATGCTGCTTCTTAACATACAATGATGTCTTGATGATGTCTTTTATTTTAAATTACTGGTATGATTTTTCTACATTTGGCTAACTGAGTATCTGATATTTTCCTACATGACACAGGATATCCATAGACTATTTTGGAAGATATGGTAAAAGGAAATTGCTGAGTTGAAAGCTAATGGGCATTTCTGGAGGTCTAATATAAGAATCAGACTCCACAAGCTGGGGTTGGTTGTGACAAATGAATGAGGAAGAATGACAGAGGATAAAACACCCCAAATGTTTATAACTGTTAACAGTTATGTTTGGACTCAATAATTCAGAAAATACTCTAGCAACTTGACTATGATGAAAAAGGTCAAAGCATCAATTACACTATGTGGAGACTGAAATCAACAATGCCAACAGAGCAGACAGCAGTTTAATGGACAAAAGCCACTGAGAACTTTCATTCAAATTAGAGTCTAAATATTTATAAAATGATTGGTTAATTATTAAAACGTGATGAGTTTTAAAACAAATTAGGAAAGGTATTTCCCCAATAATAGCACAGAGAAGTATTGCTGGAGAATAAGCAGTAAAATAGTAAGGAGAAAAAAAAATAGCATTATCCTGAAGTTATCATAGAAAATTATTTTCAAAATCTCAAATTAGTTTACTTCCCTGTAAGATAATTATTCACCAGAAAGTACAAAAAAATAAGTTTAACTGAGAAGAACCCAGATAGATACCACCCTAACCAAATTTGGACAGGATACTTATTTTTTCATTGTGTTTTGGGTACAAACCAAATATAATTAAATAAAATTCTAGTAATATATTTTTATCTTTATTGACTTCTTGCATTTATTCATAAATGTTTATGCTCTTTGTCTTTATATTTCACTTACTTTAAGCATTTTCTTGAAATTCATCTTCAACATTTTCTCAATATATTGTTCTTTTTTCCCCTACTTGCATGGACTTTATCAATGAATATACATTTACCTGATTTTATTGATGGTTAAGCAGTATGATCTATGAGATAGTCATGGCATTAACTCACAGGTAGGTATGTACCAGGTTTTCAAGTCACAATGACAATTGTCAAAATACTGCTGCTGCAACTGCTATTTCTGTCATGTGTCATATGCCAGCCAATTGTTTTTGAGATAATATTTGAGTTGGTCTGATTAAAAATGCACAACATAAAGATGGAACAGTTATAAAGATTTAAAAACCTGCCAATTCTGCCTTTCATATTGTAGTGAATTCTTATAATTTTATGCTGCCTGGGCATCCATTTTGAATACAAGTTTAACTTTTTCATACCAGAGGCAGGGCTTGGTCACCCTTTGTTTTATTCAGTGTTTCATCTCTGTGTCCAAAATATCTGACAAGAACAACTTGGAGGAGGAAAGATTTATTTGGGCTCATGGTTTCAAAGTTTCAGTCCATGGTCGGCTGGCTCTAAGGCAGAAACATCATAGCAGCAGAGAGTGGCAGAGGAAAGTGGGTCAGCTCATGGCAGCTGAAAGCCTAGTGACCCTTGTCCTCTGTTCGCACCTCACCTTTGAACCTTGCTACATTGGATACCCAGCTTTCAATACATGAGCATTTGCAAGGACATTCCTGATAGAATCACACCCTTGTCTCAGTTTGCAGTTCTACACCACACTCAAATGATTCAAGCCTGTGGCCACAAAAAACACTTCATAGTTATCTTTCCTGTCTAGCCGACTCAACTCCCTGCTTTACTGATTTCTTTATCCCCTCCCCAGCTACTTCCTTTAAAGGATCATTGAGGCAATTGCCCATAAAATTAAAGTCAAACCTTATTCCCCAACATACACTGTTAGTTGCCATACATTTCTCTCTCTCTCTCTCTCTCTCTCTCTCTCTCTCTCTCTCTCTCTCTCTCTCTCTTCCTCTGCCTACATCTTCATTCACACATCATTTGATGATGGGACATTGCCCTCCCAGAACATTATACCCACCAAACTAAGGGTCTATAAATTTGCCCAGTGTCTTTGAACTTGTTTCTTATTGTGGTGGTGTATGAAATTTTCACCTTACATCTAAAGAACTGAGGGCTACTCAGGACTGATTTTTTCCAAGGATGTTAGGAAAACATAAGGTCAAGTTCCCAACTCCAGAGAAATGGCCAGGCATCCATAAACTGTACACAAGTCAGACAAAAGCCATGAGGGTATGTCCCAGTAAAGATGTTTCCTATGTTGGAGATGCCTGGTCATGAATCAAATAACTAAGCATTAGGCTGTCAGGTCAAAGATGTAGTCTGCAAATGCACAACTCAAGCCCCCACATCCATCTCCCCTTCATTTCCCACTGGGGCAGCATTGCTAGCTGCTCCAGTATTGGAATCCCAGTTTAGCTAGGGCTGTCAAAACAAATAAGAATAAAGGGAAAAGAAAAAAAACTGCTTAAATAATTGTATGAATTTTGTATTATTATTTTATGAGATCCATGATATAAATAGAACAATAAACATTTCAAAATGCTCAAGCATATTTTGAAATATATGTTGGCTGCTTGATATTAATTAGATGATATCTGAAGTGAATTTGATAGGGCGAGGAACCAGGAAACTTATTTTGTCTTTCTGTTTAGATGAAGTGATCCTCCTGAGATGTCTTCTCTCTTCTCCACTTGCTATGGTGGCTAGAGGTGACAGTCACTGCATCCTGCCAGTTGCTGTTCATCATGTTTGGTTTGGAGCAGTATTATTTCTTCTTTGAAAACAAATAACTTAATTCATTTGTCAAAGTTAAAAATATCTATCCAAAGTATTTCAAAGAGTATTTATTAAATAAATACTAGATTGTACTCTATAAAGAAAAGTCAACTCTAAAATTTCTAGGCATGTTTGTTGAATCTTTGGCCTCTCCTCTAGTATAGTTTGTGGGAGTAGAAAGTGGGTATCTCACCTCTTTTTAAAATAAGTCTAAGGGAGGATGCAAAGCTAAGTATCTTCTAGAAATACCTTTGGTATTTCCTGAGTATAACAAAATTGTTTACAAACGAGTAAGGTTAGGTATAGAATGTCTCCTGAAGAGCCCAGGTATTAATGTTCAGAGTTGATATAATTAAGTCATGGGGTTTGTCATCTCGTCAGTGGATTAATCCAACCTAATGGATTTACTGGGTGGTAACCTAGGTGGGGGGTGTGACTAGAGAAGGTGGGTTCCTGTGGTGTGGGCTGAGGCACTGTGCTTTTCTCTTCAAATCCCCTTGCTTCCTTGCCCTCTCTATTCTGGCCCCTGGATGACAGTGGAGCCTTGCTCTCTTGTCTCCATGCTTCTTGTCATACCCTGAGATCTGCAGACCCCAAACTCACAGGGAATTAATCTGGAATCTCCAAATACTGTGAACAAATAAATCTTTCTTCCTTTGAGCTATGTGGTCAGTTGTTTTGGTTTGTAGCAGAGAGAATGCTGACAGAGACACCAAAGGACTTAAAAAAAGATTTATCCAATCCTCATTTGACATCTCCCTAGAAATTTAGCATATTGAGACATATATGAAAATAAATGGGTTGCTTTTTCCCCTATATCTGTATGTATATGTATATTTTTCCTGTCATTCTCAGCATATTTTTTAATCATAAGAAAAAAAAGGGGAAATCAAAATCCACACCTTAGTTTTAGCCCAGGCTAAGATAACCCAATGATGTTATAGATGGAGACACTTTGTAAAGTGCTTCATAGATCTTGATTATTCATTTCAACACTTTAAGATTGAGAGGTAGATATAAGAAGAAACTAACCTTGAATAATTGATACAGCCTTCTCAACGACTTGAAGATGTTGAAAAGGAAAACCTGACTTGATCCAATGTCTTCTTATATCAGACTCAGAAGTTTCACCCAATGCTGTGCTGCCTTTCCAAGTCATCCATACTTACGGATGTGTGTGTGTGTGTGTGTGTGTGTGTGTGTGTGTGTTTACAATGCCTGATTATATTAAAAATTATTTTGGTTGAACATAACTATGATATCATAAAATTTGAATTTTCTATTGGTGAAAAGTTTATCCATAGCAGGACCCATGATGTCATTAAGACAGTGCCATCAAGACTTCTTTGCACCAGGGTCATTTGCTTGTATTCTTCTTCTCATGAAGGAATGCTGCCTGTTAAACATTACAGTTCTTATGACCTGGTAGAGCATTGATTCCCCTCTCTCACAAATAAGGAAGATACTATAGGAGGAGGAACAGAGCACTAAGGATCACCTCTAATGCAATTCACTGAGAATATTAAAGGTAAAATAAAGTCCCTGTCTTGAAATTTTGAGTTTCACATAGTAAAAAGTAATGGCCCAACATCACCTCTACCATATAAGGCAGATAAGATGGCTGCCTGGAGTAACACACCAAATCATAGATGATGCCGGTGCCTTTCTTGATTTAAATACACATTGAGAAAAATGACAGCAGGCAGCTTCCTAAGAAGTGACCACTGCAGGATGAGCCCCTACGCCACAGCAAAGGAAAGGCATTCCTCTAAAGGAAAACTGCAGTCTGTGGAACAGTCTGGTAAGATAATTCAGTATACTGAACAGGGACAAATGTACTGGATCCTCTCAACTGAAAAAGTTAGTGAGATAAATAGAAAAATACAAAGGCTTTAACGCTGAAGTTATCAGGAAGCAAAATTTATGAATAAACAGGAGCTGGAAGTTAACAATTCAAAACATTAGGAGGAGTAGAAGACAGAGAAAGAGTACATGGAGGAAGCCATACCTGCTTCTCAAGGAGACATAAGTAGATATTTGCCATTGGAAGTAATGGTGACCTGAATTATTTTCTGATTCTACTTAAGATACTTCTTCTTTATGACCCCAAGCATCTGTCCTTATGTATATATAAACATTGTTCAAAAATGCATAATGATTCACCAATAAAAACTTAAAGTGAGCATAATAAAAAAAATGGAAACTTCTCATAAGTATGCAAAATGTTCCTAAAGCACAGGAAGTTTGGATTACTGAATAAGAACTAATTGATGTCTGAAAGTTTGTAATCCCAGTCCTTGGGAGGCTGAGACAGAAGGATCATAGGTTTGAGATCAGCCTCTGCAACTTAGTGAGACTCTCAGCAACCTAGCAAGACCCTGTTTCAGATAAATAAATAAATAAATAAATAAATAAATAAATAAATAGGACTAGATGTGTAGCTCAGATGTAGAATGTTTCTGGGTTCAATTCCTTGTACCACAAAAAAAAGAAAAAAAAACGATAGCTGTCAATCACGAAAATGCCCAAACTATACGTGTAGTTATCAAGTGAGGAGATTTCACCCACTGGTGAAATTGGCAATTATATATAGACATTTTGATTGTCAGAAAAGGGACAATATGCTGCTGTGGCATCTCCTGGTAAGTAGATGGTAAGTTAAACATCCCACAGTGCATGGGACACTTCCCCCACAAAAGTAATTATTCAGCACAACACTAGTTCAGTGTTGAGAAACACTAATCTAAACCCAAACAGGTTGGTTCCACACAATTTAAAACTTTCTTAGTTCATATAATTATTTTATTTCCATCCAATTCATACCCTTAATGAGAACCTATTAAAAATGTAATTGATCACTATTCTTGAAAGCATCTAAAATTAAACATGTAAACTTTTAGGACTTATATGTTGATTGAACATTTTGTTTTGAAAGATTCTATCCTTTACACAAGAAAAATAATATTTTGAGAAGTCTCTCTGAATGTTATTATTGCTATGATGCTAATGTAAGGAATAGGCAGAACCAAGTATTTTCAGACAGAGAGAAATCAGTGAAGTGATGAACTCACAGAGTCTAGTTGCTCTTGATTGTTATAAAGCAAAATGTCCAAAGCCCATTTTCATAAAGCTCTGTTACATCTGAATCTAAAAAATTTTAGCATCCAATGAGTTGATTATATTCATTCCATAGGTGACTCTCTGCATGTTTAAATGCTTCAGGATAATATATTAGAGAAATAGTAAGCTCATACATGGACAGATAAATGTTTACTTATTGCGATTTCACCTTCAACCAGTAAAGCATTTTATCTTCAGAGAAAGAGAAAATCATTCTGCCATCTTTCTGTAGTCCTGAGATCCTATGATAGAAATGCAAAATCCCTAGGGAAGAACAACAAGGAGTCCATATCATAACTTTTACAGACTCACAGAGGGTTAAAATTATTGTTTCCTTGGGGTTGAGAAAGAACAGATTCAGAATAGGGGATTCAGAGTTCAGTATGCAACTTGGATATGGAAGAGGAAACATAAGAAAATGCAAAGCTTTGATACAGCCAGAAACCATGACCCATTGAATTCTTCATAATTTGAACTGAAGCTCCCCCTATCAGTTTGCACTTATCTATTAATTATATGCTTATTTTTTTCTTTCAAAGATCTAGTAATTTAGCTATGACAGCTGCACATGTGTGGAATCTGAGGCCTCATAGTCCATTGAGGTATGTGGGTCACATAGTGCATGACAGTGAGTGGGGGTGTATTAGCACAATATATACTTTTAAAAAGTTTTCTTTCAAAAGCCTTTCATAAAGATTATATGAACTAATTTTTAACATGCGGTCATAAAGTAAGGAAAGTAGCATTCATTTAACATTTATGTGCTAAACACTGTGCTATTGTGATTAGATGCATTAATTCATCCTTTATAATAGCTGCACTCTTTGTTGGAAATGTGCTCATGAATAAATTCCAAATCTAAAATTCATTGGCTAAACAAAAGAGGCTTATTTTTCTGGTGTTACCTATCTCAAGGTTTGTAATTCAAGCATACTATTTGTTGACTAGGTCCCTGAAAAGTCTACCAAAATAGCTTCTTCATAAAACAAAGCACAGATTCACTATTTATTATAGAAAAGATTGCTACTTTCAAAAACTCTGGGCAGCTACTTAG
This sequence comes from Graphiurus murinus, assembly GCA_004027655.1. Classification (NCBI taxonomy): domain Eukaryota; kingdom Metazoa; phylum Chordata; class Mammalia; order Rodentia; family Gliridae; genus Graphiurus; species Graphiurus murinus. The sequence goes on from PVLC010004253.1 coordinate 74,310, forward strand.
AGTAGGGAAGCCATAGACAGGACAGTTATGAAGTTTTTGACATTGGGTTTAAGTGGGCTTACTCAATGTGGGATTTTCTTTTGTAGTGGAAAATTTGAATTCTAACAGTTTAGGATTGGTGAATAAGGGGGGCCAGGGTTTAGAAGGGCATTTGGAAGAGCAGATAGCCATTTGTTAAGTTGAATAATCTGTTGTTCTGAGAAGAGAAAACTGAAGAGTAGTTGAGTATTGTTTGAATAAACAGACTAGTGTATGCTCCTAAAATTAAAGTGAGTTTCAATGTCATTCAGACAAGATTTTCTTTTTTTTTTTTTTTTTTTTTTTTTTTGCGGTACTGGGGATTGAACTCAGGGGCATTCTACCTCCGAGCTAATACCCCCAGCCCTATTTTTTATTCTTTATTTTGAAACCGAGTCTCACTAAGTTTCAGAGTGCCAGCTGAGGCTGGCCGCAAACCTGGATCCTCCGGTCTCAGCCTCCCAAATGCTCGGATTACAAGCTTGCGCCACCACGCCCGGCTCAGACAAGAGTTTCTTGAGCTGGTAAAAGCATATAGATACAGATGTCTTGCTTCTCATGTTGCAGCTCAAAAATATCATCAACAATTAAGATTTTTTCCCTCATCATTGCCATATTTTGAAAGAGGCTATCAACTCTCTCCTTTTTAAAATAACTTTTTCCAAAATCTTACATTTTGTGGGGTTTTTTTCCCCCCATTGGCCACAATTAGTTCTCACAAGAGGCTCTGACTAAAAGGATGCTGGAAAGGCAAATCTCCAAGCATTACAGCCTCTATAGCAGAGGAAAGAAATCAAAAGATGTTGTGAATTGATTTTGTGTTGCTAAAACATGGGGTTGGTTACAAAGCTGATTTTCATCTGAATAATTTCCTAACTGGTGCAGTTGTTAATATTAGTAAAGTATCATACTGATCTATCATGTATCCCTCGGCACTCTACTATGTTAACTACCTGTATCACTTCATGAAACTTCAGAATAAACTCTATTTAGTATATGTTAGAATTGTTCCCTTTATAGATGAAGAAAGTGATGATAAGAACACAGTGCTAGTAAGTTTCAGAGATGGGATTTAGTTACCCAAAACTAATTTACTCTAATACTTCTGCTATTAGATCCACTACTTCTTCTAATATAAACATAGAACACTCAGCCAGGTGTCATGGCACATGCCTGTAATCCTGAGACAGAAGGATCATAGATTCAAAACCAGGTTTAGGCCAGGCATGGTGGCGCACGCTTGTAATCCCAGCATTTGGGAGGCTGAGACCGGAGGATCTAGGTTCTCATCCAGCCTCAGCTACTTTGTGAGGCCCTCTGCAACTTCGTGAGACCCTGTTTCAAAATAAAGAATAAAAATTAGGGCTGGGGGTATAACTCGGAGGTAGAATGTCCCTGAGTTCAATCCCCAGTACCGCAAGAAAAAAAAAAAAAAAAAAAAAAAGGTTTAACAACTTATCAAGACCCTTGCAAGTTAGGGAGACTCTATTTCAAATATTTCAAAATAAAATTATGGGAGTGTGACTTGACGGTAGAATGCCCTTGGGTTCAATTCCCAGTATTTCCCTCCACCAAAAAAGATATAACATTCAACTGTCTGTAATTTTCATACTAATTTTGATTCATTAATTGTGATCAATTAGTTATCCTATACTGAAATAATTTCTGGTTTTAATCATAAATTCCTATAATCAGATAATAAGACAAACTTTCTAAATATTCAGAATATCTTTGGCACATGATAGTCTGGCTTTAGAAACAAAAATATCCACCAATGTGCAAGAGAGTATTGTAGCATTTAACAATGACATGGAGCTCATGTTACAAGTCTGTTTCTCTTGGCAACTGTTTTCAATCAAGGACACATATTAGAAATAATTTAATAATAGTATCTTGTTAGTGTCAGAATCAAAAATATTTCTAAAACTCATCTCAAAATCAGGCAGCATGAATTTTTCCAATTCTCATACAGTATGCCCACAGCTGATGATTGTTCAATAGCAATCTCGGTAGAATTACAAGTTCAATGAAATCATTTTCTCCCACCATGCTGCTGAATTCTGCCATGTTTACATTGTAAAACCAACTGATCAAAAATTAGAAGCACAGTGTTGCCTATTACTTTTTCTGAGGCTGTTATGAAAACACAATTTGTCATCTCTTCGCAAATGGTTAAACCAAAACCAAGTAATCTAACAGCAGAAAAATATCTATTATAGCTAGTGCCTTGTGGACTTCTTTTTTAAAAGGATTACTACTTCTCATACCGCTGATTGTAACTCAGAGTTGAGAATCTGACCATGACCTTATAGATTTGTTGGGATGAGTGAATCACATAGGAATAAAAACTTTCACTTACATTAGGAAAAAAACACTTAAAAATCAGACCAAATGGATTTCTCCTACATAGAACTGGACTTTTGTATGTACAGGGCACACAATTGTTTGACACAAGATGTGACTTGACAGATATTTTAAAAAGTTGTTATCAATACAACAATAATAAAAGCAAAAGAAACAAAAAATGATGATCTGCCTCTGTAATTGCAATCTTCAATTACTTCCTTAATTTGAAGTATATGGAGGTCTCTGTAAAGAGTATCTATCTTCAAAGTATAATATATTATTATGGCATGAGTTATTAATCAATTATTAGCTGTTGGGTATTAGATTGGCTATCTAATCACTGAGCAAGAGCTACAGAAATTTAAAATTGGGGCAATGTGTTAATAGTCTTGTTAGTATTATTGTTGCTGCTTATAAACTGGAGGAATTAAGGAAAGAATTAGAGAGTTAGGAAATCTGCCATATCTCTAGGAAAGTTGTTTGAGTTGATAGACAATTAACACTTGCAACTATATAATTATTTTCTTTAATACTATCACAAATGAATAGTGTCTATGATGAAAAAAAAAAAAAAAACTATTCAAGGCACCTTTTCCTCCAAAAGTTACACAAAATATTCATGCAAGAGTAACTCATTTGAGCCGGGCT
>PVLC010004254.1:0-87011 GCA_004027655.1 Graphiurus murinus
CAATCCCTAGTACCGCAAAAAAAAAAAAAAAAAGAAGTAATGAGTATATTTCAGCCAGGTTTGGTGGCATATCCCAGTACTTGGAGGTTGGGACAGAAGGACTGTAGGTTAAAAGTCATCATCATGAACTTAGTAAGACTCTGTTTCTAAATAAAAATAAAATGGGACTAGAAATATATCTCAGAGGTATGACACTCCTGTGTTCAATCTCAAGTACAAAAAAAAAAAAAAAGAAGAAACATATTAAGTACCTTTTACCTGCTCATCAGATCAGGTGAAAGCTGATAGGTCCATCTTTCAAAGACATTACTTCCTTCTGGGAAAACCTAACAAAGGAATTTGGGAAACACTGTTTGGAGAATTTTAGCTCCAACAATTTAGAAAAAGGTATATTTGGGGTTATTGTATTAGCAATATGTAGCTGGAGAATCAGATATAAAATTTTGGGTAGAAAGTCTTTGAAAGGTTTTAGATCCTTTATGGGAATGACTCAAAAATATTTCTAGCCAACACCACAAATCTCACCTGTGATCATCTAATCTTGGCTTTCAGTTGGTTAATTACACCATTGAAATATATTTACTGCCTCTCATGTGTGCTCATCCAACCCTCTCATTAGGACAACAGACTGCCTCAAAGGCATAGGTAAAAACTCACATATTTATATCATACTACCTTGACTGAAGTATTCTAAAACAAATGGGAAAATAATTATTATGAAATTGTTTTCTGGCTATTTGTTACAATTATTAAATGTGCTTCTTTGCCAGAAGCATAAGAGTATAATTATACAGTACAGCCACTGGGATCTTTTAGCTTAGCATCCATGGATATTTACAAAACTCCAATATATTTTCCTACCACTTTACCAACATTTCACATGCCTTCTCATCCTGAGAGAATTTAAAGACAGGTATTTCATATTTACTCTAAAATATTTATTTAAATGTCAGTATGACATGCATAAATTTTTAGGTCCCAAAATTGATATCTACATCAAGCTAGCAATATCACTTCAATGATAAAATATATCATTCTTAAGTGACTTCCTATCTCTGGTGAAATATTCAACTTTATGCTGCTATAGCTATCAATGTTGATATTTATTAATATCAACAAAATATTAAGGGTGAAATTTCTCTATGTTTGGCATCTCATCTTCCTAGGACATAGGCAAGAGTCAATAAAAGAAAATATGAAATATTTAGTCTAGAAATGTTCATTCATGATTGAATCCAACATCAAATTTAATCTAGAGTGAATTTGAAATCTTAGTGTACTTAAGTTCTACCAGAGTGTCCTAAAAAGTTTCAAATGGGAATCTGAGCATAGTTGCTTGTGGAACTGGCCACTTCCAACATTTAAGTACAAATGCTAACCTTACTGCATATGTATACATATATGTATAATATGCTCTGAAGAACAGGAAGAAATGTATGATTGTTAATAGAAAAGTAGAAAGAATAAGGATTTTGGAAGGAATTGTACATATTCTCTCCCACCTGAATAAAATGACTTTTGCTTTTATTTTCTGCAGAGAAAGGATTAAAGCTAGAAACTGAGGAACACCCTATTTATGAGGTGCTTTCTCTGGTCTTATGGTTTCCAGATGACAAATAAAATACAAGTTGAGGAAAGGCCATGAGACCTCACCACAATACCCTAATACCAATAAAACAGGAATAATTGTGGCACTCTACCTTGGAAGAAGTGACTTTACTCAGATTTTGGTGTTTTCTTTCACAATAGACCCTGACTCCATAGGCAGTTGAGAAGCTGCTAATGAAGAAAGCAAAATGAAAGACTACTATGGAATGTATTTGAAAGACCTTGGAAGACACTGAACTTGGCTATGATGGTGATAGGAACATAATATCAACATCAAAGTTAGTATTACCATGTTTTTGCCATTTGCAGATAAACACAAGTGAAGGCATTTGCAAGGTATGAATGTGTCATAGATATCAACTCTAGTAATTCCAAAAGCTATAAATAATTTTATAATTTATGTGAGTGTTCAATACCGTCCCATAATACATGCACAAAGAGTACCTCCTTCTGGAGTTAAAAAACTTAGTTATTTTTCCTAGACTGTCTTGCAGGAAAAAAAAAAACAGGAATAGAAATTCTCAGTAAGGGCTCTAAAAAGATACCATTGATGTGCAATGAGGCAAGAAATAAACCATAGACATTGAAGAAATTAGTCAATCATTATGCCACAATTGTAAAAGAAGATTTTATTTCTAAACAGTTTACTAATCAAATTACCCAATTAACTACTTTCCTAGGAAAATATAAAAGTATTTTTAGAACAACTGTATAAATGTTTAAGGAAAATCTACATTTTAAAGCAATTTCACAAGAAAAGCAGTTCTTTTCAAGCATACAAATGTAGTCTTATGCTAGAAACTTTTGTCTTTCATAAAATATCACAAGACTTTTTAAGACAATTTAATAGGAAATGCTGTCTTCCTAGTACACAAATATGAGGTCTTACTGTGAATTTCCTTCCTTCTTAAGACTACCTATAAGACATTAAAGTGTTTCAAGTATCTTTTAGTTCGGCATTCATAAAAAGCCATGAAAAATAAAGATTTGACCTAAAATAATAATTTCCCTTCCTTCACAATCAAAATAACAAAAATATAGTACAAATATAATTTCATTAAATTGAGTAAGAGTGCCTAGGGAAGTTTACCTGAGAAAAAAGATTATATTGGCTAAATTTAGGCAAAAGTGATTTTTATTCCAACAAGTACTCTTAGCAACATTTGTGTATTTGTGTCTTCATGCATGAGATAAATGTGCATGTGACTGTGTATTGTAGCTTGGTTCTTAAAAAAAGAAGAGAGAAAGGCATTTGCTATATTGACCTTCTATCATGTCCTGGGTACTGTGATAGATGCCTTATATATATTATCTTCTTTTAGTTTACATATATTATCTTCTTTAATTCTAAAAGAATATGCAACAAAAATGTTGTCTATTCAAGTGGGCAAGGAAACTAAAACTTATTGGTTACAGTGCTGTTAAAATACACATCAATACATGTTTTAAAGTTTATGAATTCAGATAGTTACCATGATTTGACCTATAAGCAGGCCTATATTCTTTTTTATATGAAAAGAAAGATTATTATGAAATAGGTTCTCTCCATATTTTATAGGAATATAAATTTATCTAAAGTTTAAAAAGCAATTTGGAAACAGTATTTCATCAATAAGAAGAGACATACATTTTAACATAATTATCCTCTCTTTAGGAATAATTCAAAGGAAAAATACAAACAGATAAATGAATAATTTTAATTAGGCTTCATATGTTAAAAATTATAGTAAGCTTCATACATTGACATCAGAAAAGAATTTTAAAAATAAATTATTCAGAGTGGCACACACCTATAATCTCAGGATTTGGGAGGCTAAGACAGGAATATCTTAGGTTCCAGGACAACCTCAGTAATTTAGCAAGATCCTCAGCAACTTATTGAGACTATGTTTTTAAATAAAAAATAAAACAGGGTGCGAGTATAGACCACAGATAGAATGCCCGGGGGTTCTCCCACACACAAAGAGTATTCTTGTGAGTTTCAGCATATGTTTATAATCTGTAGAATATGTTTGAATAATCTGTAAGATTAAATTTAAAAATCCGAAGACTTTTTCTGTGCATGAAATACATGTAATTATTATTAATAATTTAGTCTAATTACAAGATTATAGGTGTATATGCAAAATTATGTTTCTGTGTTATTTATAATAGTGAAAACATTGTAGGAAGAAATAAATTTCAAGCTGTTAAATTCCAAAAGTGTGTTATCATATCATTCTTAAGATGTATATTTTTTTAACAAGCTTATTTTAAAAATTGAAGAAGATAATAAATTTAGCAAATCTGTCTGCTTTCTACTTTCTTAAATCCATTGAACAAATTGTTATATAAACATAACCCTTATGTATCATGAGCCATGTCATCATAAGAAAACCAGTGATTCTCCATCAAGACACACACACACATGAATTTTTTTTTTTTTTTTTTTTTGCATTTTATAAAAAAGAAAGCCGGGCATTGTGGCTCACCCTTGTAATCCCAGCATTTGGGAGGCTGAGACCTGAGGATCCGGGTTCGCGGCCAGCCTCAGCTACCTAGTGAGGCACTCGGCAACTTAGTGAGACTCGGTTTCAAAATAAAGAATAAAAAATAGGGCTGGGGGTATAGCTCGGAGGTAGAACACCCCTGAGTTCTGAGTTCAATCCCTAGTACCATTAAAAAAAAAAAAGATAGAAGATGGGATTGGATTACAGAAGAAAACCATGCCCTGAAGTCAGGCCCACAATTTGGAGGTTTTACTCATAAGAAGGAGGAAAGAAAGCAATATATTGCAATAAAGTGTCAAAAAGTAGGAGGAAAAATTAAAATTCAACAGTCTTACAGAGAGGAAAGCAATTATCTACAACTCTATTTTTACCCAATTTCTCTGAATTAATTGATGTAGAGAAATAGAATTCTGTACCCAGCAAAATAAAATTTAACTAGAAGAAAAAACTTAAGAAATTGCAAATATAAGGATTTAGTATTTGCAATTCATAGAAAAACTTGCAAATAGCATATACAGGATATTTTTAAGCAAAATGATAACAACAAATATAAAAATAATGTATGGAATTTAACAATATGATGATCAAGAAACAAATAAAATGAAGAAAAATATGACCTTTTAAAAATAATTTAGAACAAAAAATAATTTAATATTCCTCCAAATAGAATAGAGAGAAAGAATGAAGGAGAAATGAGGACAAAATGAAGGACCACATTTTTTACATTTCGAATAATAGAATAAGGTTACTAATTTATCTTTATTAAATTTAAATTTTTACTTACATATGATCAACATTTCAGTCTGAACACTTCAAGAGATGTGTTACTTTCTAAATATCAATTGGAATATATATAAGAAGAAATTGATAATTGATCAATACCGTAAGTCTGTAAAGTATGGAAGAATATGTGTATGTGTTTGTAACTATGTGTGAATGTATTAGTAGCCTCAAATTAACATGTAAATACAAAAATAAGAATGCAGAATAGTCCTAAGAATATTAGCTAATCATAATAAATTTGGATTATTAAAAATTTATTATCGAGCCAGGCGTGGTGGCGCACGCTTGTAATCCCAGCATTCGGGAGGCTGAGACCAGAGGATCCGGGTTCATGGCCAGCCTCAGCTACCTAGTGAGGCACTCTGCAACTTAGTGAGACTCGGTTTCAAAATAAAGAATAAAAAATAGGGCTGGGGGTATAGCTCGGAGGTAGAATGCCTCTGAGTTCAATCCCCAGTACCGCAAAAAAAAAAAAAAAAATTTATTATTAATACATAAAGGCCATAGGATTAGATAAAAAACAATTTTAGTTATATGATATCCTAAAGGCTTGCATCTAAATAAAAATAATTAAATAATATTATTAATGAATGGATGAAAAAAGTTTTAACTGAAAATGTATATATATCAATACTTAGCAAATTAATCAAATAAAAATATAATATATAAATTATATAATGTATATAGAAAACTTTGTGCAATAACTATACATCAATAATTCTAGCACAAACAGAATATACTTTCACTCATATGAATATTCATATGATATCTTCAGTTAAAGCATTTCAAATTTCATAAAACAAAATTATTTTACAATCTAAGAATAAATCAAAACTGTTATAACCAACTACAAAATGACAGATTAAGGAAAGATCCTTTTCATGTGGAATTTAAGTGGAGTGGTGCTACAAAAATAATAAACAAATAAAATAATATAGCCACAAGTTATGTTACAGCCATTTTATTTGTATGGATTGTAAGTGGATTTAAATAATAAATTCCAAATTGAGAAAATATTATTTCATTTATTTAAGATTTGATATCACTAGAATTTAATTTTTTAAGAGATTAGTAAAAGCTCAGCGTGATGGTGCATGCATGTAATACCAGTACTTGGGAGACTGAGGATTTCAAGTTCAAAGACAGTCTCAGCAAGAGTGAGACTCACATCATCCTGGAGATACCTTGTTTCAAAAATAAAAATAAAATAGAACTGAGGGTGTAGCTTGGAGGTAGAATGACCCTGGGTTCAATCCCCAGTAACACAGGAAAAATAAATAGTAGAAAATCTAAAAGCCCTTAAGAAAATTGGCCAAGGTATTTCAATAAACACTTGTGAAAAAAATTAAAGTAGGATTTACTCATATTTATTATATTTAGTATTACTTTAGTCAATGAAAATACATCACTGTGCAAAAATCTATGTGTTTAACATAGTATTAACAAAATAATTCTATTAGTGACAAATATTTCTAGGGCAGTGTCCATTCTGTCTGAACACCGAGATGGGAAAGTGTTTAAATCAAATATTTGTCCTTTTTAAATTCTGTGAACTTTAAGAGTAACAAAATAGTTGGCACACGGAAGTTCTACAGAGGAAAAAAAAATTACAGCTAATAAAGCCTAGATAAAAATGAATACAGAACATCTTGTAGCCATTTTGTAGCCTCCAAGGAAATTATGAATTTAGACCATAATTATTATTAGCTGTGAAAAAAACATTTGATAGGAGTTTTTGGGCAACTTTAGAATACATGGATCAAACCCTGTGTAGTGGTGAACACTTGAAATTTCAATGCTTGGGATGCTAAGACGGGAGAATCCCAAGTTAGACCAACACTGGTAATATTTAGTTTACCCTGTTTCAAAATAAAAATAAGTTAAAATAAAATAGACCTGAGGATGCAGTTCACAGGTAGAGCATCTCTGACTTCAATCCCCAGTAACACACACAAACACATGGATCAGGCAGACAGTGTGTGGATTCATGAACTGTTGTCAATATTGGGGAAAGAAAGTCAAACGATATTACATATTCCTCCATATATTGCAGTACATTGGACTCCTTATAAATTATTCTTAGAAAAGCACTGAATTTGACTCTGATAAATCATCTAAATCTACCAGTGATATACCAGTTAGAGGCATATAATAACCAGTGCCATAGTATTATAATCAGTCAAATCTAGAATGTTATAAATTCTAGTAATAAATGGTTAAGGAGAAGTTCAAGGAGGAAGGTCAGAATACTAGATTAAAAGACTAGGCTGTCAAACTTTTATACAGAACCTGCTTTGATCCTTTTCCAAAACAAACTATGAAAAATGTTAAAAGATAATCGGGGAGATTAAAAACTAACTGGATATTTGCTAAATTTAAATTAGTTTAAAAACAGTTCTATTATGCTTGTAATCCCAGTACTTGGGAAGCTGAGACTGGAAGATCGTAGGTTCATGGCCAGCCTCCGTTACTTAGTGAGGCCCTCCACAACTTAGTGAGACCCTGTTTCCAAATAAAGAATAAAAAATAGGGCTGGGGTATAGCTTGAAGGTAGAATGCCTCTGGGTTCAATCCCCAGTACTGCAAAAATAAATGAATGAATGAATGAATGAATGAATAAATAAATAAATAAATAAATAAATGCATTATCTTGATCTAACCTGGAGTAATGCCTTAAAAAAAGCAATCCTATTAAATAAATGAATAAAAATAAGATCCAACTATCCCTGTTCTTATTCAATACTACATGAAAGGTTCTAGCAATGTTTTTAAGAAACGTGAAAATAAGACTAAAAAAGAAATGGTATCAACAGCTTAGTGAATGACTTTTTATACCAGAGATTGTATCCTTGATTGTTCATATACTTTTATATCTCCAAATTCTTATACAATACATAGCATAGGATGTGTGTAAAATAAATATTGATGAATGAGAATTGTTATATTTTGTGGTGGAAAGAAGGTTAGAAGTGGAGAAGGCAATGCTAATAATTATTTAGGGGCCAGTTAACAATGTGAACATGAGCTTTTTTGGGACTGGATTCAATTAATTTATATAGCATTGACATACATTACATTAAATGACAGTACTGAAGATACTTAAATATACAAATTTATTTTTAATACAGATATGTCCTATTGTATAAGTGATATGTTTAAAAATATGGTGATGCATGCCTCTAATCTTGGTACGTTGAAGATTGAGACAGAAACATGAGAAATTTGAGGTCAATCTGTTCAATTTATCAAGGTGCTGTTTAAAGAAAGAAAAAAGAGATGGGGGTGTCACTCAGTGCTCCTAGGTTCTATAGCCAGTACCATAACTAATTAACTAATTAATTAATAATTAATTACAAATAAAAATTTACCAAAATTACCTGTGCATTTTGTTAAAGCCAAGAAGTCAGGTTTCTACAGTACTTCCTCAGTCAAGCAAAACATTTTTCTTTATTTTTACAATAATTTTTATTTTTTTGATTTTTATTTTTTCATTATAATCATAATTCATCATAATGAAGCTCAGAATGACAGAGACATACATGCACACAGTACTTGGAGAGGCCACACACACACACACACACATTGCACTTCCTCCTCTTCCCTATACAAGGTATTGAGATTGGCATTGTTCATTTTGTATATGTATAGTGTCAATTGAAGTGTTTATTTCATCAAGTCTCCTTTTCCTCATCTGCCTCTCTTCCCCTAAACCCCTTCCATCTCCCCACTGGGGTTCTCCTTCTTTGTCTATAGTCCCTTTTGTATCCCAGTTTCTCCCTAACTTCCACACATGAGGGAAAACATATAAACCTTCATTTTTTTGTGACTGGCTGATCTCACTTAGCATAATATTCTATAGTTCCATCCATTTTCCTGCAAATAATATAATTTTGTTCTTTATAGCTGGATAGAATTCTATTGTGTGTATATCACATAATTTCATAATCCATTCATCTTTTGATGAACATCTGCACTGGTTTCATAATTCGGCTGTTATAAATTGTGAAGTCAAGAATACTCAAATGAATATGGGAAGCCACTAGAAAAGGGACAGTGGACTCTAGGGAGCATATGGGAGCTTTCCAGAAAGTATTCAGTGTTCTCCAGGGAGCATGAGGTTTGACTCTCATGCCAAGTATTTTATGAATCATTTCATTTCATTTGTTAAAACAAAAGGTTCTTGTCTAATTTCACTGATGAAGCATACAGGGAATTATATTTGCCCCAAATCACCAGGTACATAGATAGTTGAGCCAAAATTGAACTGAGGTTTGTCTTCTCCAGAATCAATGCCATATCCTCAAAGTGGGGAATGGTTAGATGTAGAGGAAACATGCTACAATATGCAGCCTTGATTTGCAGCAAACAGTTGTCTTGGTAAAAAAAATAAACTAAGAGTTTGGTCAGATGTGGTAGAGTATTGAAGACTTGAAAAAAATTTCTTGAATTGATAGTAAAATTTAAATGAAAGGATGGGGGCAGCTGGACATTATACCAAGAGAAAAACATATTGCACAGTAAGGGGCAAATTATATTTCATAAGCTGCTGCTGAGCAATTGAAATATGCCTAGTGTAATTGAGGAACTGAATTTTTCATTTTATTGAACCATAATTCAAATTTAAATAGTTACATGTTGCTAGTGATCGCTACTGAACTGCAGAGTTTTAGATGCATAAGTCAATTTCAAACAGTGAAAGATGAGAAAAAGTTAAAGAAACAAAGTTATTTTAAACTTTATGTTGAGTAATTTAATATTAAAGCTAAACAAATATTTTGAACATAGAGATAGGGTGATGATAATATAGACTATCATGTTTAGCTTTAATATAATTTTTTTAAAATTATGAAACACATTCTGAAATATAATAGCTGAATTTTCTTAGAAACAAATATTAAGACATATCTATGTAAAAACTGCTATTTTTATATTTAAAATATAATCCTTATCTTCTGAGAATCCTCCACATTGATCTCCATAATGGCTGTGTTAGTTGCTACCACCAACAGTGCATTAGAGTTCCTATTTCCCTACATCCTTATCAGCATTTATTATTGTGTTCTTGATGATTGCCATTCTAACTGGAAGTATATGGGATCTCAGTGTAGTTTTGATTTGTATTTCTCTGATTGCTAATGATGTTGAACATTGTTTCATGTATGGAGAGGGGAGGGAAAGGAAGGCGGTGGGACTCAGGCCCAAGAGTTGTGAGTATGTATGTTTCTATCACTTTATACCCCAATATGATGTATAATTATAATTCACCAAATATAAATATTAAAAAATCCTAACATTGTATTTTCTACTTCAAAATGCATGTAAAAAACTCTGAACAACGTTCATTTGTCTAATTCTTAAATGTAGAGAAGTTTGGATAACTAATTACATTTAGAAAGCTCTGCATTCAATAAACACAATCATTGCCGTAAGTGAAAATTCCAAATCTCCACCAATGAAATCGCGTACATTAAAATACATTTTCTTAGGTGTTGCCTAAGAAAAGGACTAATATTCCTTTGCATGTTAATATTCAATTTTTCCAGAACCATTTATTTAATTGATCATCCTTTACTCATTGCATATTCTTGGCACCTTTATTGAAGATTAGCTGATTGTATGATAGTCCATTTGGTGTTGTTCTGACATAACACCTGAGAGTGGCCCCTTTACAAAGAAAAGTCTTATTGAGCTCACAGTTTAAGAGGCTAGAGGTCCAGGTGTCTCCTGGTCTGCCTCTACCATGCCTTTTGGCTGTATCTTATCATGGTAAATGGAATTATACAGTGAGAGTGTGAGAAAAAACACTGCATGCTGAGAGAGAAAGCAGGAGTTACCTGAGAAAGCCAAATATGCTTAAAAAAATCAGCTCTCACAGTAATAAGCAGAGTCCCAGAAGAGTATCAGTTTACTACCTGGAGAAAAATATTAATCCATTCCAACTAAAAACCTAAACACCTCTGAAAGACACCCTATCTAACAATGCCACTTTGAAGAGGAAGACTCAATGAGTGTTTTGGTAGGGACAAATCATATTCAAATCATTGCATTCCACCCCTGCCCCTTCAAAACCCATTCATTCCTCTCATGAAAAATGCATCATTCATTCTAACATCTACTCAGGTAGTTCAGTCTTAAAACTCAAGGTAAACTGTTTACAGATGCAAAATAAAATCAAGTTCTATCCTTCCAACATACAATGGTGGGAAAGGCACAGATAAATACTACCATTTCAAAATGGAGAAATTGACCTGGCCATGGTGGTGCATCCTGGGCTTGAGTCAGGTGCCTGAGCTTTTCCCAGGCAGATGTTGCTGCCAGCGCCTCAACTATAGGGTTCCCAAGGTGGCTGTCCTGCTCCCAAGTCTCTACTAGGCATTCAAAGAGAATCACTCTGTGGTCACTCTACCCTGTTTGCACAAGTTTTCAAATACATTTTTTTGAAATCTGGGTGATAGCTCTTCCACTCTTACATTCTTCACACCTGCAGAATTATCACCATGTATATGTGTGATCCACCAAGGTTGTCATTTATGTTTTCCAGAGTTGGCAGCACTTGCTGCACCTGGAACCATGTTAGGCAGAACTATAATGGACCCAGAATGCAGCACCAGAGTTTGGAGAGCTGAGATCCCAGGTGCTCTGGGTAGTGGGTCCATTAAGATCCTAGACCCATTTTCTCTGTGATAAGTGGATTCTTTTTTGACTGCTTTGAACATTACTACCTGGTTGTATTTACTCTACTCTAATCTCTTTAGCAAATGGACTGTGGGGTCCACCCTACCTGTCTCTTTCTTTTCCTGAACATGGCTTTCCCCCCTATTGTCTTACATGGTGAGGCTATACATTTTCAAAATATTTCTTCTCTGCTCTTCTTTGTCCCTGAGTCTGACTATAAATCTCAATGACATATTTTTATTCTTCTTTTTAGGTTGTATGTTTTCTCTCATATGTGAAAGCATTAAAAACAAAGCAAAATTTAAAAATATCACTGAAAGTAGATGATATTAGCAATAGAATAGCTTGAATGCTTTCCTATTTAAACACATCTTCTCATTCGGGAGGCTGAGACCGGAGGATCCGGGTTCGCGGCCAGCCTCAGCTACCTAGTGAGGCACTCCGCAACTTAGTGAGACCCGGTTTCAAAATAAAGAATAAAAAATAGGGCTGGGGGTGTAGCTCGGAGGTAGAATGCCCCCGAGTTCAATCCCCAGTACCGCAAAAAAAAAAATAAATAAATAAAAAAAAAATAAACATATCTTCTATCAAATATTCTCTTTCCTTACTCTTAAATTCAGGCTTCTGCAAACCAATAGAACATGGAAACAATGTATTTAAGTCCTTTGCAACAATATCACAAGTTTGACCTGTGCTCCCATTTCCAATTTAATATTCCTAGTTTCTATCTGAGACTGTCATCCTGGTATTTACTGTCCACATTTCTATCAAAATTCTTGTCATGATCACTTAATCGGTTTCTAAGAAGCTCTAGCTTCCTGTCATCTGAGCCCTCACTAGAATAACCCATAACAGACAATGCAGGATTTTACTACTTCCCTCCATAGTCCTCAAACCTCTCTGCCTCTTACCCAGTTTCAAAGCTGCTTCTACATTGTCGGGTAGCAGCAACCTCACTCTCCAGTATCAATTATCTGTATTACTCCATGTTGTGTAATGTTGCTGTAACATTATGCCTAAGGCAGGAACCCAAGAAGTTTTATTTAGCTCACAGTTTTAGAAGTTGAGCATCTAAGATTGGATGCTATCCTCTGGCTCACATTTGATGTGAACTTTCTGGCTTTATCATAACATTACATATTGGAGGGGCATGAAAGTGAGATCACATAGCAAGACTCAAAGCAAGAGAGCAAGATGAGAAGGCTGAACGTTATGATAACTCATTCTGGCAGTAAACAATTTCACAACAGTGAGAACTCACAATCAAAAGAAAAACGTTCATTGCTCCTCACAACCTAAGGATCTCTTAAAGCAGCACCTTACGATATTGCTGTACTGGTGACTGTGGGGCCCAGGGGAAGTACAGGCCTGAGGTAAGAACATGACCCTTCTCATCCTGTACAATCACAGATGTGCACTTAGTTATATAAGCATGACTGGGAAAAATGCAACATACATGCACACATCCATGTGCCATTTTGCCCAGAATGCTATATAAGGACCAGGTCTGTAGAATAAGGCTGCTGTTATTCTCCTGACCGAAACTCCATGTGCTTTCTTCTCTCTGGAAATCTCACTGCTTAAATGTCCCCTTATAACCACAGCTCTCACCTGACACTTGTCATAGTCAGCAGGATGAGGTGAGTACCTCCCGTACCTCTCTAGAGGAGCCGCCCCAGGAGGAACAACCCAAGGTGGAGGAGATGTGGCCCCTGGCCTATTTTATGGCATGGATCCCAATGGAATATTGGGATGATGTACATCATTCCCAGCTAGAAGAAATCCAGAAAGTTTTAGAAGTTCTAAAGCCACATGTTCCAGTGGTGCATATTGAGGGAGTGGGCTTACATGTTCCCAGAAGTGTGGCAGCACACTAGCCATGACATTCAGGAGCTGCTGCAGCAAGAGGAAGGATTAGAGCAACATTTAGTAGTCAACAAACAAGCTTAGTACTGGCCCTAACAATTGTGCTACAACTTATCACTCTAGTAGTCTGGTAGGTTTCCTCCAACATGCTTGACTCCTGGTAAGGCAGAAGCTAGAGATACAGAAAGTTTTTGCCCCTGGAAGAGAGGCAGAGGGACACTAACAATCCACCCACTACATCACTATGACTGAATATATGCCTATGGAATGATGTTATTTGACAAAGCAATGCAAGCAAAAGATAGGGAAAATGATCCCTGCATGGCTGTTGTATCAGTGTGATATGGGGCCAATAATACTGAACTGAACCCAACTGAAAAGACTGCCTTGGCTAGTATTGGCCCCCCCAGGTACTTTTGGCACCATGGCTACCCTTCTGGCCCCATATGTCAGTCAGCAGGTGCATGTAGTGATAGTCATCTTGGCCAGGCTTGGAGCTGTGGAAGTGCACAGGTAGCCCAAGTGTGAGCCTAGTGGAGGGAAAGCACTCTCAACGGGATCAGCACCCCCCCCCCATGTTGTAGAAGAATAAGGCACAAGATGAAAAGCCTGTAAAGGTCATCTACAGACAGGCATGGTTTGACCTATTAGTGGCTGAATGGCAGAGGAGTAGACAGAACTCCAACCCAATTAACAACTTTTGGTGCTCTGGTGGCAGCTTTACCTGAGCCAAAGATATACCTCTTTACTCCCATAAATGGCTGAGGGAATATCCTGAAAGATACATGTGGCTGTCTTTCTACCAGACTTGGGACTCAGCTGGGGTACTTGGTTAGCAAGAGAACCAGCTGACCTGAAACCAGATGTGGAATTGATTATTTACTCCCCACCCCCACTTCACAAGGCTCAATGCATTCTGCACTAGTTGATACAGGAGCAGATAGCATCCTCCTCTTCAGCAACCCAGACAAATATATGAGACATAAGGCTGCCATAAAGGGTTATGGGTGCTGTATCATTATAGTTTGGCATGCCCCAGTGATTTTTGGAATAAGACATCTGCCTCCTAAGCAATATGACATGTATATATCTCTCATATCTGAGTATATCCTGGATGTGGACATATTGCAGAAATTGACTGTGCAGACAACTATCAGAGAATTCCAGCTACAGGTGAATATGGTAAAGCCCATCACTGGCGGACATGCCCATCATGCTCCCTTACAAATTCCCCAAACTATGAGGATTGTGAATGTATGACAGTACAAGTTACCTAGGACATGAGGAAATTGGACAAATGATACTGAAGATAGAAGAGGTAAGTGTAATTCTAGCCATTCAACTCCTATATGGCCAGTATGAAAACCTGAAAATCCTGGCTCATGACAGTAGATTACTGAGAGCTCTATAAAGTGACACTAACCTTGTATCTGGTGGTACTCAACATTTCAGAATGGATGTATTGTATGTCACTTGAACTGGGACAGTCATATTACATTGTAGATCTAGCAATGTCTTTTCTCCGCTGGCATTACCCCCAGAAAGCCAAGAACATTTTGCTTTGATCTGGGAAGGGTGGCAATGGACCTTTTTGGTATTGCCCCAATACAATATGACTGTACCTGTATAGTCCCACTTTGTGTCACAGTCTGGTGGCACAGGATTTAGCCTCCTGGCAGAAGCCTTAGCCTATAAGGTTGTTCCATTATATTGATGATATTATGCTAACCCTCTGATTCTCTTGCAGAGTTAGATGCATCTTCATACAGGCTTTAAACTAACATTAATACCCCACTTAGCTATGCTTATGCACGCTTTACACCAGCTTGCAAATAAGAGGGCAACTTTGGATTAAATCCCTGAAATGGAAACTGCATTTACTGCTACCACGATGGTGGTGGCATAGGTACAAACTCTGCAGGTAGTAGACCCTGCCTTTCCTTCCCTGCTAACAGTCCAATTGGATGATGCGGAATTTGGGTAGGGGTTATGGCAGGAATAAGGTACAAAGGATACTCTACTTGGCTTTTGGTCACAGCTATGGAAAGGGACAGAGGTGTGCTACTCTCTTAAAAACAGTGAGCAGCCATATATGTTGCCCTCTTAGATTGTGAACCCATTACAGGTGCTGGGTCAATGATGGTGCAGCTACCCTATTGAAGGTTGGTTATAGTCTTGAAACTTATGCCTCCTAGACAAGGGTAGCACAAACACCTCCTCTAACCAAGTGAAGTGTGTAATTGTCTCAAAAGTCAAGAGTTGCACACTTGCTTTCCTATAGGAAAGCCAGAAAGAAAATAAGTAAAGGAAGGGACTTGGGACAGATGAGGAGACAGACCAGTAAGTAGAATAGTGGAAGGGGACTGCAGAAGAAAGGTAAAGATAGGAAAAAGAGGACTTGAGGAAAGAAACAGTTAAAACAATACTACATCCATATATCAAGGTGTCACTACCATTCTCACTAATATGTATGGGGAGAAAGGGGAGCAAGGTCAGCTCTGGAGGGAAACACACCAAGTGCCTTGTGCATGTAAGTTTGTGTCACTTTGAACCTCACTATGATGTCTCACTACTGATACTAATAAAAGCATATTTTTTTAAAATATGTGGTTTGGAAAGTTGTACAATGCACTATTGAAAGTAGAGATCTAGAGATCAGTGTGACTAGAAGATAATAATCCTGTGATGACAACAACCTCATTTTTTTTTTTTTTTTTTTGTGGTACTGAAGATTGAACCCAGAAGCATTTTACCTCCAAACCACACCCTTAGCCTGATTATATTTCGTATCTGGAAACAAGGTCTCCCTAGGATGCTGATAGCTTCACTAAGTTGCTGAGGCTGGCTTCAAACCTGTGATCCTTTTTTCTCAGCTTCCCAAGTACTGGGTTTACAGGCATGTACCACCATGCCAGGCAACTACCTCATTTTTAAAGATATTTTACTGTCATAATTTTTCTTCAGACTTGCCAATGAAGTTGTGAGACATAGGGGTTTATCTTGGCACTGCTCTGTGACACCTCAGGCAAAGTATGGTATGGGGAAGTGAAACTACTCTCTTTACCTTCTCTAATGCTTACATATTTTTTTCATTCTTTTCTTTTCTCTCCCCTCCCACTGGTGTGCTTAAAGTCTCTGCAGGACTCATGAATCTCCACAAAGTTATTCTGGCCCACAGAAAATTATCAAAATCAATGTTTTTATTAGGGAATGATGACAGAAAGTTTTTATTCTTTCATCTTGCTTATTATGTGCATAATTCAACATTTATTATCTTAATATCCTTTTACATTGGGATATATAATGAGAAGTTATTACACTATAAGTATTTAAAATTTAACAAATTTTAAAAACGAGTTTTTTCTTTTGCCATAAGATTATATTTTCCTGTGTATACTAGATAGGAAAAAATTATCCTTTTTAGAACTAGATCTCCGTTCTTAATAGGGATCATAGCTAAGTATCATCATTCTACTCAACTTTA
Organism: Graphiurus murinus; assembly: GCA_004027655.1. Classification (NCBI taxonomy): domain Eukaryota; kingdom Metazoa; phylum Chordata; class Mammalia; order Rodentia; family Gliridae; genus Graphiurus; species Graphiurus murinus. Next base: position 16,906 of record PVLC010004254.1, read on the forward strand.
CATAATACATATTTTCCTTCTTCTAATGGAAGCAATGATCTTGTTAAAGTACTTGAAAACTTTTTTTTCTTCTTTCTCCCAAAAAGCATGTCAGATAAAGGGATGTAAAGTGTCCTTTTCCAGGTGGAAGTGAAGAAAATTATTACAGAATCTAAATTTCTAGGATAGTCTCGAGCCTTATCTATTAAGTTGATAAGACTCCCCTCCCTGTGCATCACTTTACTTTTTTATGTGAAATAAAATTGGATGTCAAAAATATTTACAAAATGTTTAATCAGTTATATATTTGTGCTGTTTTATAATGAATTTGACATCACATAGGAAATACTGGATTTATCAAAGTCCTGGTCCCCTCCCTCCTTCCTCAATGTTTAGCATAAATCTTTACTTCAGACAGGTGATAGTCCTCCATTTTACATTACTATCATACTCACTTTAAAGTCAAAATAATTATTTCTGCAATTGTCCATGCCGAATTATTTTATTCTTTTACTTTCCATGTGAAGTTACACACTTAGCCATCAGCTTCTTGTAAATGGTTCCTATCTGCTGATGTGTGTGTGTGTGTGTGTGTGTGTGTGTGTGTGTGTGTGTCTGTGTGTGTTACTGGGGAATAAACCCAGGGGCATTCTAACTCGGGCTACACCCCCAGTCTTATTTTTCCATTCTTTTATTTATTTATTTTTTTGTTTGTTTGTTTGTTAGTTTTGTTTTGTTTTGTTTTGCGGTACTGGGGATTGAACTCAGGGGCATTCTACCTGTGAGCTATACCCCCAGCCCTATTTTTTATTCTTTATTTTGAAACAGGGTCTCACTAAGTTATGGAGGGCCTCACTACATAGCTGAGGCTGGCCACGAACCTGGATTCTCCAGTCTCAGCCTCCCAAATGCTGGGATTACAAGTGTGAGCCACCACACCCAGCTTCTGCTCATCTTTTTCCAGACTCCTCTCTTATTCCCTAAATTCTATGATATTTCTTCGAATTCTGACATGCCTACATAAAATAGGGTACATTTATCTCTGAATTGGTTTTAAATACACGGAAAGTACTGCATCTAATTTAGAAATTGAAAGTCTTCATTCTTAGCAAAGGTCAGACTATACACATGAAGAGGTTCAATCAATACCTCTGTAATGAATGGATGAGGCATTCAAGTTGTAGAGGGAAATGAAATTGCATTGTTTTTCTTTGTCATATGAATATAGAGATGGCTTAGGTTTTGTCTAATTCTGAATGCACCATTGCCACTGAGAGGAGCACATTTTAATCCCCATGCTTACAGCATGTAATATTTTGGCTTCTAAATGAATATAACATCTCACTATAAAAGGCACCATTAGAATACTTTTATCTTAAATAGGAGGAATATTTGATTTTTGAATGTGGAAAAGTCATTTTACCCTTAACTGACTAAAGCAAATCCTGTTCAAGTAGTTCTGTTTTCAGCTCCTTCTCCTAGAAATTGAATTAATTGAAGCACTGTTCTTTTTCATATATGATCAGATTGAAAGAAATGGATACAATTTACTGCAGCTGGGAAAAAAAAATCTACAAATGAATCTCTGATAGTTTCTCCAACCAAATATAGCTGTATGCCTTTTAAAATTTTTGGTGGAGATGAAAACTTTGTCATTTTAGCTCATCACTCACTTTAAAATGTAGAATAATGTTCTCTGGTGAGTGGTGCAGGGTAATGATACAATAACTGAAAAGAGGTAATGGCCAAGCCTGAGATGCAAGCCTTCTTTGTTTGAACTAGTTTCTCTTTCCTTTTCAAAATGCAAACGGGCTTATAAACAGACACTTCAGAATACTGTTCTGTGATGACTAGCTGAGAAAAGTATAGCTCCGTCTGTAAGCAGCGGATACTGATACTTCTGATCCAAAGCTGAAGATGTCTGCTCTGATGGTAAGTGGTCTATGATGGAAATAACTCATTATCTCTATGATTTTAGTGCTTCAGTTGCCTTAATGCATCCAAAAAATAAAAAAAAAAAAAACCTTCAAAAGCAGAGATGAATGACTATGCCTTGAATTGCTAAGACATATCTCAAATTCATTTCAATTTTACATATTTAAAAAATTAATAATATACATATAACATATATTTTTAATTTTATACATATCCCTCTTTTCTAAAAATATTCTGATTTTATGCAAACATTAACAACTTAGATTAGTTGGTGAAATTATCTATTTAGTAAACTGTTCCTGTGATCAAACAGTAATTTTCTGGGGTTTTGCCTAATATATGTTCTGAGCTCATTCTGGTGTCTATAAAATTTACATATGGAGTGACAGAGCAAAAAATCATTACAACTTCATATTTTCTCATTCCAAGAGAAACATTTGACTAATACTGATTTAATTTTTTCACAAATCAGAAATAGAAATCTTTGCTGATCAGTAGGGATAAAGTTTTGAAGAACTTCATTTATGGGGAGGTAACATTCTTTGTCTCCCTTTTACCTTACACAGCTTGTTTCCCTTCTACACTCACGTAGTCACTCTATAGAGTCCATAGAAAATATTGTCTCATTCTCTTGCTGCTTTGCTCCTCAGCTCCTCTGTTACCCGCCCGCTTCCCCCACGTCACTACCCATAGATTCTGTCTTGCACTGATACTCTCAAACCTGACCGAATAGAAATGTTCTGCATTAGGAACTAAGGGTGAGTTTTCCCGGAATATCAAAGTGAGACACCTTAGTATTTACTGGGTTCCCATGTCTTTAGGAACTCAAATGCTTTTTTTTTTTTAATACAATTTTTGCTGCAGAGAACAAAAAGTGATTTCCCAATGGGAAGTGATGTGAAGAATACGATATTGTTTTATTTTACTATAATGCGCTTTACTTTTGACAACTGCAAAGGACCCTAGAGAGACTATGGTTGATCCACAACGTGACTTTACTTACACCTTTCACCTCAGGAGGTCATACTATACTACAGTCACTTACAGTCACTGTTCAATACTAACAGTGCAAGATATGCATAATCTAAGCTCCGAATAACCTAAGACCTAATGTTGTGATTCAGCAAGCAGTGAATAAATGCAAATCGTTAATAATAGTGGCGCCGTTTCTACTGCTTTTGAATAAGAAATCAGAGAATAAGAACATTAAGTTTAAAGAAACAAAAATTAGCTGAAAATATTCCAAGTACAAATTACATGAGTAACGTAGACATGTGAATTTGTGCGTCAGAGCTTATAAAATTTTCAGTTCTACATTGAGGAGAAAGTGTCAGTGAGTGGTAAAAACATTTAGGAAGTGATTACTGTCTACTATTGACTTTTGGCTATATGAGATGTTATGGGGAAAGTATACTAGATAAGTGTGTGAGTGTGTGTGTATGTGTGTGTGTGTGAATGTGTGTGAATGTGTGTGTGTGTGTGAGAGAGAGAGAAAGAGAGTGTGTGTATGTGTGTGTGTGTGTGTGTGTGTGTGTGTGTGTGTGTGTGTGTGTGTACATCATAAGATAAACTATTCAGCCTTTTCCACTTGAAAATATCATCTTGTTAGCCTGGCATGATGGTGTATTCCTGTAATATCAGTAGTGGGGAGGATGATACAGGAGGGTTGCAGATTTGAGAACAGCCTCTGCAAGGTAGTGAGACTCTTGGCAACTTAGCAAGACTCTGTTTCAAAATAAAATAAATAAATAAAATATGGCTGTGGGTGTAGCTCAGAAGTAGAATGTCCCTCTGAAAAAACAAAAACAACATTTTCTTGACCAGAACATTTAGAAGTCTTGTCCTGAAGAAGGGAGGAATGCTAGAAAAATACAGAATAGTTAGTCTTTTTATACTTCTGGTAGAATTTTAAAAATTCTTAGAATTCATCACAAAGAACATCTTATGAATGGGCCAGATGATAAGAAAAGATGAGGAAATATTAGAAAGCTCTAGAAGCTCGTGCCACCAAAGCCAAAGCTGGTGGCCCTCTGGAAGAATGCGGCACAACTTGATGACCCTTGTTTTTGCTCTGAACAGCCGCTTGGGTGGCCAGAGCAGCCGCGACAGCAAAGATAATGTGAAGAGATTCACTTTTAAAGATGTGCATGCCCACAGAAAACTGCAGCAACAGGAGCAGCACAGACCCTAAGCTAGGTCCTCAGAAGAATCATTGGCCCTTCATGAGGATGGGTTTTGATTCCTCAGCCTTGTCTCTCTCAAGCTACTAAGATGACTGCTGTGATCTATTGCTTACTTCACATAAAGGAAAATACTTTGGCGAATTTATAGCCAACTGAAATCCGGGAGTCTCATACAGATAAGTTGTCCTAATTATTACTATTTTATTTCATAACTCTAACAAGTTAAACTAATTTTAAAAGCTTTGTGAAAAAATTAGAAGAAACATCAATAATATTTTTATCCAAGATCTTAGAAATATTTATCATTTGTTAAATTTTAAACTTTTACCAGTGAACAGATGTTAATAATCTGCTAAAAATTCATTGATAATATTTCACCTCTCATAAAACTCTGTTTTGAAGAGACCGTAAAAGCCCTATTATAACTAATAAACAAAATTTAACTTAGATTCTGCTAGTTATTATATTTATTTGAATGGTACTAATGAAGCTCAAAACACTTTAGGTAGTATTTCTTTTTAATAATACTCTCATCTTTGAAAAATAATTATACACAAAAATGTTGAAATAATGCACAACTGAAAACAGATGCTTTTGAAATTCTAATAAGTTGAAGATTTGCTACTGCAAATAATCCTCAAAAATTTTAAATTAAATTTATTTTAACATACACAAAACATAAAAATTATACATATTAGTGTAGTGACATAAGATGTCTTAATACATGTACATATTATGTAATGTTTAAATCAGGTTGAATATATTGATCTCAAGCATCATTTCTTTGTGATGAAAAAATTTTAAGTCCTTTTTTATAGGTTTCAAATAATAGATTATTGTCGCCTATAGTCACACCAGTTGTGCAATAGCATGTCAGAATCTCCTGCTCCTATATACATGGGACTTACTATCCATTTATCAAATTTTCTCTGTCCATCCCCAAACCCCTCATTGTTACTTACACTTGAGCCTCTAGTAACCACAATTCAATTTGCAATTTTAGATTTCACATACAATGAGATCCTGCAATACTTCTTTTTCCATGCCTGACATTTCACTTAACATGATTTTCAGTTCTATCTATATTGTTACAAATTAAAGGATTTCATGCTTTTTCATGACTGCATAGTATTCTATCTCAAATGTGTACCATATTTTCTTTCTTTAGTCATCGGTCGATGGACATTTGAAGTTTACCACTTCTGGAGTATTGTGAATAGTGCTTAAGTGAATATAGGAGAGCAATGCTCCTTTGATATATTTATTTCATTTCTTTTGGCTACAGATCTAGTAGCAGCATTGTTAAATCATATGGTAGTTCTATTTTTAAAATTTTTGAGGACGCTTCATACTGTTTTCTATAATGGCTGTGCCGATTTCCTTCCAATAGTATTCAAGGGCTTCCTTTTCTCTACATCTTTATTAGCACTTGTTACAGGAAATTATTTATATATGTTTAAGTTTGGTGATTAGGTAAAATTTACTATAATATGATTCATACAAAAATAGTGACTAACCCTAGCCCTAACCCCAGTAACACACACACACACACACACACACATACACACACACACACAAATAAAAAAAAGTAAGCAAGTATATTACTCTAGCAGTAAAATGTTTATTTTGTAGCCATGAATTTTTTTTTATTATTGGCTTAAGAAAGTCACCACTATTTGGCTATTTATCAGAAAATTATTGTTTTTCTCTTAATTTTGAGTACTTTAATTGATGTCTCAATTTTTTTCACTTTTTTATTATAGTCTGTGAGTTTTTTGTTTGTTTTATTCTGTTTTGTTTTTACTAGCTAGGATGGGGAGGAAGATTGAACTAAAACCCTAGTCTTTTGCTTATTATTATTATTATTATTATTATTATTATTATTATTATTCTGGAGATTGAACTTGGAGGCATTCTGCCTCCAAGCTACCCCAGCCTTCAGCCCTTTTTATTTTCAACATGGTCTCACTAAGTTATTGTGCATCTCACAAAGTTTCTGAAACTGCCCTCCATTCTGTGATCCTCCTTTCTCAGCATCCGAAGTACTGGATTATAGGTACCTGCCACCATGCCCAACTTCTTTATATTTTTCATTTTGAGATAGTCTTGCTAAGATGTCAAGCTGGTGTAAACTTGTGATCTTTCTGCCTCAGCCTCCTAAGTAGCTAGGATTACAGATGTGTGCCACAATTCCCACTTTAGTGTGTATGTGTGTATATATATAAGTATATATAATGAGTAAGTACATATATTATTAACATTTTATATTCTGGTAAATTTATTTATTTAAAGCAAGCTCAACGAGGTAATATCAATGAAATACAGTGCAAAATTGATAAGTACATTTATTTTTTCACAAGCAGTTCTTTCTGCAGAAGAAGTAAGATTAATATTATGTTTAGAAATATTTCTCTTAGGATTAGCAGTTCATTTGTTCAGTTTTGTAGAACCAGGTAAGAAAAAGGATTCAAAAATTGCTAGCAATCAATTGAAATTATGCCAATTATATAATGATGAATATAAGACAATGGAAATACAAGTGTGTGGTCAAATAAGTTTTGTTCTGTGAATAATTCCCTTTCTGAGAAACAAATATGAACATAAACTATCATGATAATCTTGTAAAGATATTTTACTTAGAAGGAATAGTGAAGCTTTTTATGGTTATGAAGGCTTTTACAAGGTGACTTATTTCTCTTGTCAGCATACTTCCAAAAAGAAACTCCTTTCCTCCCCCCAGAATTTTCTTCCTGTGTTATAAATCTTTATTCTCATCCAAATCTAACAAGCTTGACTCCTTTCCTTCCCTGATTCATTGTTGAATCTTTTTATTGTACCACATACACTTTCCTCAGATTTGCTCCCTCATTTCCATCTTCCCTTTATTACATTCATCTAATCCTTTTCTCTTCTCCTTAATTTTAAGATGGATTCTTATCCAGAATGTCCTCTCATTCCTCTGCTTTGTCATGCTGCTGCCAGTTGGTGTGTGTGTGTGTGTGTGTGTGTGTGTGTGTGTGTGTGTGTGTGTGTACCTGTGTTCATGGGGATTAAACCCAGATGGGTTCTAGCTCTGAGCTACATCCCCAGCCCTATTTTATATTTTTGTTTTTTGAAATGGGGTCTTGCTAGGTGACTGCCCACTGCTGGCCTTAAACCTGGGATTCTTTTTTCTCTGCCTCACAAGCACCCGGGATTGCAGGCCACACCACAGTACCAGCCTGCCAGTTGCCCTTTGAATCTTCTTCCTGAAGAAACTCAGGAAACTGAAAACCTTCAGTAACATTTACCACACTCTCCTTAGAATAATCCAAGGTGTCAGTCTTTGATTATTATACAATCTGTTTTAATATGGTGACAAATCATTTATTTTACAAGAGGCTTTCAATAAAGAAGACAGACAGGCTTACATCTGTCTAATGAACAAAAAGGAAGCCTGTTACTTCCTCTCCTTACCTTCACTTATCCTTACCTTTGGTGCCAGGTAGGGTGACTTTGCAGTCTGGCTTTCGACTCCCAGATGTCGATGGTAATAGTTGCAACATTAGAGACTTCTCTCTGTCATGCCTTGACTGGCACAGAGCCCCTGTCTTTATTTGTTTTCAAAGTGAAAAAGTGTTTCTGGTCTGAGCTCAGTTTGTCACCTGAATACACAAGGTTCACACCGCTACTGTATTTAATCATCTCTTGTGTGTGCCTCTGAATTGGTTACTCATTAATCAGTACTGTATTCACCCAAGAAAAGGAACTTATTTGTTATTGGCATATTTACTCGTTCATTCCTGAGTCTTACAGTTTTCAAGTGGGTTTCTATTTCTTATTTGTTCAACTCGCTTATCTTGCATAAAGAGACAGCCTTTCAAAAATGTGAAAATGGAACTATCCTTAGAGTTGACATTGTCTGACCTGATTGAGGATGTAAATTTTTCTTTCTGGGTATTCACCAGCATTATGGAAACATCTCTAGTATTTATTCAAGTCAATTTCTCACAGGAATAAATGTAGATTATTTGTAGGAAAGTAGAAAGAAGGAGAAACTGTTAGCTCATAAACCCTAAACTATTGCAGATTAGATTTTAAAATTTATTGAAGATTTTTATTTTTTTAGAATAGCTATTTTTCAAAGATATCATCTGACATATTGGTGATTGTTTGTTCTTATTAACAGTGTGTTATCAAATCTTATTTCTGTTCTGAAGCCGTTGGATATTTTTTCAGGGTTTGCTTTGCAGCACTAGGGCTGGTGGATTGTTACAGAAATAAAATGCTCATATGTGGAAGAGAGACTTTAAATTACAAAAAGGAATAACAAAATAACAACCAAAAAAAATAGTTGCTAAAATCGTGGCAGAAACTGATTCACATAAACAGCAACCTGTTTCAAACCAAATTTACATAGTTTAGTTGCTATTTTATGTTTGCCAGCTGAAGTTCTCTCTTCATATGGCAATAGTGTACTCTAGCTTCCAATTATTTGGTCTGCCAACTTTTAGTCTATGAAATCACAGATGAATTTTCAAAAAAAAATTGAATTTAGATCATTTCAGATTTCATGAGGAAAAGGAGATATAGTAGATCTATAACATACATTTAAATGGGATGAGGTAGGAGACAAGTATCTCTCTTCCTTCTATTTATATGCTGTATTTTCAATCAAGAGAGTTGGTTTCCTATTTTCCTATATCTGGATTGAACTTGTTCTGATTATTAAAATGGGCCGCACTGGCAGTGTGCCCATTTTGTGCAACTTTCTGTGAAATCTGGTGGCTTCCACTGTAAGACCACTTGTACTAAGACCACCTGTACTAAAGGAGGAAGAGACACCATGGGGAGGAAAGCTGAAGCTCACACAGCAGTGCCTGGCAGTCAGTCATGTGAATGAAGCCTCCTGGAGCACCCAGCTTTGGATGAGCAGCAGGTGGAAGTAGCCTCGTGCCTGACCATAAAATAGATCATAAGCAGAATCACCCCCGATGAGCATTGAATGGATTATTGACCCATAGAATTGTGAGAAATAATAAATAATAACTGGAAGACTATGCTGTGGGGAAGTTTGCCATTGAGATCTGATATAAATATAACAAGTAGTCAATTGCAATGAAGCAATTAGTAAACATGTTATATTCTTTATATTCATTCACTTTAGGTAATCAGAAAAAGGATGAGGGGGTGTCTAATGTATATTCTGTCTTTGTAGCTATTCAAATATTGTTATTTTTGAAGTGTGTCCTGGTACATTCTATTTTGTTTCAATTTGTCCATACAACTTTCTTCATCCTAACAAATGTACCCTAGGCGTCTTTCTTTAATTTCTACTCATATTTCTAGATCAAGTTACACTCTAGATCAAAAATTATTTTCTTAATTTACTCTACCAAATCATTTCCTGCTTCCTCTCTCCTCTGTGTTCAGAGATGCTAATTGTCACACACACTCACCCCTTGATTTTTCTGATAATTCTTGCTTTGCTTAACCAGGAAGATCTTATCTCTTCCATAGTCTACCTCAGGAATCAAGTGATGGTCTGATAAAACTTTTGTAAGAGATTAATGTCTATCCTTTTTCTAACAGTCTATTAGTGCACAAAATTTGTAAAAGTAGTCAGACTGCACATGCTTTGTCAATACTGGAAGGATAAATCATTCACGGAAGTATGCTGCATTTTCCAGAATCATTTCACCGTTCATTTTGCTAATTCTCTATGGAAAATAACTTACTTCTTTCAAATCCCATTGGAGAAGTTAAATGATATGAATTCATTTATGTACACACATAAATATATATCCTTCTAATAAACTTGAAAAGGCAGATGAAGGAAACTTGATCCCTAACTGTCTCCCTCAGAGAATTTCATTTATTGTTGTTTTTCTCTTGTTATTTCCTACTGTGGCTTAGCTCGGAGGCCACAAGATTTATTTATAAAAATCATTTTGTTGTGTGTAGGTAGATGATTAATAAGCAAATATATATTATGTTCCAGCAGGATAGTGTTTATAAAAGTTAGTGCCAGCCGAGGTGGTGGCGCAAGCTTGTAATCTCAGCATTTGGGAGGCTAAGACCAGAGATTCCGGGTTCTCAGCCAGCCTTTGCTACATAGTGAGGCATTCCCCAACTTAGTGAGACCCTGCTTCAAAATAAAGAATTAAAAAATAGGAATGGTGCTGTAACTCAGAAGTAGAATGCCCCTGAGTTCAATCCCTAGTACCTCAAAATAAATAAATAAATAAATAAATAAATAAATAAATAAATAAAAGTGAGTGCCTTTTAAACAGTGAAAGAAAGATACTGTGAAACATCATGGTAGAATTATTACTTTTATTATTGCTATTTTACAGGACATGCTAAGTCAAACTTTTAATGCAACAAAAAATTGATAGTACGGAAAAGAAAAATCATTTTAGAAACAGATTACGGGTGCATTGGTATTAAATTCATTTAAAAATGGTAACCCTACTTCTCCAGATAAGAAGTTAAGGAGATTTAAAGAACATTCTAGAGTATGTGTCCTGTGATTATTTAAATGTAGTCACCTTTACATGTGTACCCAGGATGTCATTCAGGAGAGCAAATCACCAGCTCTGTTTTAAAGTAATTAAAATTGTATTGTCTATAATATTGACAAACTTTACTAGAAAGTTTATTTTTCATATTTTCTTACATTTTTCTAACAGAATCATTTCATCTATTTTTATAATATTTTATAAATACTATCTGTAACTGGGTGTGGTGGCACATGCCTATAATTCCATACTTTAAGCCTCTTTTTTTTTTTTAAGACTGAGGATTGGGCCCAGAGGGAATTCTACCACTGAGATACACCCTATTTTGAAACAGTCTCACTAAATTGCTGAGGCTGTCCTCGAACCTGCAATCCTGTCTCAACTCTACCATGCCTGGATCTTGTACCTTTAATTGATCAAAGCAAACCAGATGCTAAATGAGAAAAGGAGCTTTAATTAGAAGTTTCTCACAGGGTAAACTCCCAGGGTACAGAACACATCAGCAAAAAGGGGTAGATGGATTTGGAGGTCAAACTGTACTTATTCCTATGTCTGGATAGAAGGAAAATCAAGTAAACACAATGGAAATACACAATTTTTATCAAGATTTATATAATCTCAGGAGAATTGTAATTCAGTCATCACCAACATATATAATGTGAAAAAACATGCAGAGGTGAGAGATATTAGCAAGTGGTTGGTTCTGCCATCTCCACCTCTGTTTTTTGTCTTGAAGTCCAAGATGATAACTGTTAAGCCCTTCCACTAGCATCCCATGTTCCTTTACTCTCAGCCAGCAGCATTATGTTGAAGAGTATTACTTGGCATGCTTTAGTGGAAGGAGAATTACAGGAGGCAGTTCGCAGAACTCTTTAAGTTCCAAGTAGAGTCTTATCTGAGTCCACTTATTTCCTTATAATTAAGACAAACTAGTAGGCTGATACTCAGAGAATTTCATTTCTTGGTTCCTGTATTAAATTGAAAGACTTTGCTAATTCAATAAGTACAAAACAAGGAATATGATGATTTGTGACATTTATCATATTACATCTGGAACTATAGTTGTAATTAGAATAGCTGCCTGAAAAAAGTTATAATACACAATTATTCTCTAAGAGCTACTTGGCTTTTGCATTGGTCAGATAACACACTAAGGATGGATGTGACAGAAGTCAGCAACAGAACCCCATTCAGGTTTTAATCGTTGCATTAACATCTCCTCTTTTTCTTGAGTATATTGTACTGCATTTGGTTCTGTCCTGTCTACAAAGTTAGTCTTACCTATTTTAATGAGGTAGATAGATAATATGTATATAATCATTACACATTTTGGAATTCATGAAGTAACAGTTTACTTCAACTGTCTCACTAAACACTCATATGTACTGAGACCAAGACTCTGTCACCTCAATTCCGTAAGCTCCACTTTACCTAGAATACCATAGTATTTTGCTTCACCAGGAAACAGGAAATTGTGTCAGGAACAGGTGTTATGAATATTTTTCTTTTATAAGTGAGGAGCTCCCTTGCTTTATGGCAAACATTCCCTTTTTGTTTAGCTTGGACTATAAGGAAGAATTAGAGTATGTATTTTGTGTTGATATTAAACAGTCTGTCTTCAAAGAAATCTGGATTTTTCCTTGAGGATTTCTGTGTCTCTGAACTGGTAGAATGGTAGTAACAAGTACTGTATCAATTCAACTCCGAAAAGAAATATATGGCACACAGAGAGGTGTCAGGGGTAGAAAATTTTGTAAGGGATGACAAAAAATATGTTTACAAGTTTAGAAAAAAACCAATGGCCACCATACTGGGACATCATTATTACCCTAAGACCCAAAGACCAAAGCAAAGAGTGATTTTGTTATCAATAGCATATCCTTTGGTCATGGAAATATATTTTTACCAGAAGATATGGCCAACTGTGAGATTAAAGCATTGCAAAATGTATATTCTGGAATGGACAATGTTGGAGAAAAGCTGACCTCCCTCTCTCTCTCCTCCTTCCCTCTACTTTCTAAAGCAGAGAATGGCAAATAAAAAAAAAAAAAAAACAGCATGAGAGTAACCCAATCATGTACAACCAAACCTACTCTTGAATGGGAGATGGGAAATCCATCTCAGTAGAAATGGTTGTTGCATGCCTTTATAATTCCCAGAACTGCTAATTATAAGCTCCCCACAAGTGGAAAAATTATTTAGTCAAATTACCAAGAAATATTTCAAATATGGGGGAACTTTTATTTTTTATCCTTAGCATTATACAGATCGAAACTTACATGATAATAATTATGCAAATATGAGTAACTACTTCATTCTATTGAGAATAAAATATATTAGGCTTTATGCACAAATTCTTTTAATTCTAATAAAATTCTGCAAAGTTGCTATGGGTAAAAATTATAGTTTACTACTTAGTATTAATATAATTTTAGTAAGTACATGTAATCAATACTACCTCAGATTAAAAAGAAAACACTCCATCTTCCTAAATTTTAAATAAATTTTGGAACAGTGATCTTATTTTGACAAACCCACTGTCCTTACTGTGTTTATCTCTTTTTCAGAGTATATCTTGGCTATGGTCATTCATTCCATATATTTAACAAGTATTCTTCAATACATTTCCTGATATTAATGAGTCCTCATCATTTATAATGTAGAAAGTCACTGATCTCTTCTAGATAATCTAGCATGCAAAATTTATAAAATATGTTTAACTGAAATTTACCACAGAGATAGATTCACATCTACCAGAACTGCTGTCCGGGTGATTATAGACAAGAGAGGCAAGAAGTGATCTTGCATACACAATGATTCGTGCCATCCCTCAACAGTAAGAAGAAACGTATAAATCATTCATTTTCTTTCTAAAAATTAGAGCTAGTAGATTTTTATTGATGCCATTTTAAGTTCTCCATGTGACACATCATTATCTAGACTTAGAAGTTATAGTCTCACAGATGCAACAAGGAAAACCTGCAAAATACCTTTTGCTGTGTTTGGGTCAATAATACCAGCTAAAGAAAATATTTGAACCTTGGGGTCTCTTGAAGCAGTACATCTTTTTTTGAATTCCATAGGCTGAAAAATGGAGGCCCTCAAGGCCATTTTTGGAGCTCCTGAACTAAGGTAGCCCGTAAATCAATATTTCTGCAGCTCTTCTAATTTTAGTTACAGAGTCACTCTCCAAACATTTAGATTTGTTCTTGTCAGTGGTGTGTCCCTGACTTTTACACTAAGCTTACTCACAGTTCCATGGAATCACCTGTAAAATAGGTAGCTTCAATCCTTATTCATTTGTTCATTCATTTTCCCATTAAAATAAAATATACATAGAATTATAATATTTGTCTATTCCTAAAACTATGTGAAAATATGCCTAGTAAAATAATGCTCAGGGTTTCAGGATAGCCAAAAACTTTATGGAAAAATGATCAGCATCAGTAGCAATCAGAGAAATGCAAATCAAAATTACACAGAGATTCCATCTAAGTCCAGTTAGAATGGCAATCATCAAGAGTATAAACAACAATATATGCTGGATGTGGGGAAGTAAAAATGCTTATATAGTGATGGTGGAATTGAAAATTAGTATAATTATTATGGAGTTCTGTATGGAGGTTCCTCAATCTTTTGAGTAGGAATGGAACCACCATATGATCCAGCTATACCACTCCTTGGTATATTTTCAAAAGAATTAATGTCAGACTACTATAGTGATACATGCATGCCCATGCTTATAGCAGCACAATTCACAATAACCAAATTATGGAAACAACCTAGGTGCCTGTCAACAAATAAATGGTTAACAAAAATATGACATATATACACACAATAGAATTTATTCCACCATAAAGAAAAATAACATTATGCCACTGGCAGTAAAATGGATAGAACTAGAGAATATTATGCTAAGTGAGATTAGCCAGTCTCAGAAAGTCAAGGGCCCTGTGTTTTTTCTCAAATAGTAGTCGCCAGAGAGAAAATAGGAAACACAGGGACTTTAGGTAAATGAGAAAACAAGCCATAGAATAGTGGAAGGGGACTAGGAGAGGGATGTGGGGAGGGGAAAAGGAGAATTATGAAAATAAACCATTCACATACATTTATGCCTATCTATAAATGTATCACTACCAACCTCACTAACTTGTTCACTGAGGGAAAGGAGCAGCATCGGATACATTAAGGAAATGCACCAGGTGATGTGTGCAAGTATGTTTGGATCACTTTAGATCTCACTCTGATGTATAATTATAATGCACTGATAAAAAAGGAACTTTTAAAACTATTATAGTACACTTTCCTATTTGTTCATACTGGTCTAAACTTACAAGAACATCTGTCATTCTTGAGCTACTTTTTTACTTCTGCAGTCAAAAAGGTTCATCCTGTGGTTCCCAGTTTTTCAGAGAGCAAGAACAGGAAGGAGAAAGTGGGGGCAACTGACTTTGATTTTTGAATTTGCATCATTTGCATTCAGTTCTATTGATCCAAATTTAATCACACAGCCAAATGTAGCCGGGAGGTGGGTTGGAAGGTGTTCTCACTAGCTCAAAGGCAAATGTGCCCCACTAAAAATCAGAGGGAAGAAAATACAGAGAAGAATGGTGAATAGATATTTGGGGACACTAAGAAAACTCACACATTTTGCATATGCTGTTAATAGCACAAGCAAGGTTACACAATTACTGAATGAAAGGAAGAAAAACAAACTCTTTACCATTGATTTCCAACTCCAATGTTCTTTAAGCCTAACAGAAATACTGAAAGTGTTATATTTTGGATGTAAAATATTCCCTGGCCCTCATGCTCTGGAGACAGCCATGCTGGATCCCTGGGGGCACGGCCAAGTAAAGTGCGTGTGTGTGTGTGTGTGTGTGTGTGTGTGTGTGTGTGTGTGTGTGTGTCCCACCCCACAGCCCAACTACAGCTTTCCACTCTTCTCACTCCTATGCCTCCATGACTGATAACAAGCTCCCTTCTCTCTGCTTTCCCCCACTATCATACCCTAAGGATCTATTGCCCCAGTTACTGCTTGGAAACCAGAATAAAATGGAATACACACACACACAAAAAAAAAAAAATAGAATAGGATATATATGGCATATATATATATATATATCCTATTCTATTCTATATTATATTATCCTATTATATATATATATATATATATATATATATATATATATACATATATATAAAGAGAAAGGATAGATATAGATGATGTAGATATGGATTTGGATATAGATATAGCAGTAGATATATGCATATAGATTGAAGCAGGGTCTCACTAGGTTATGAGGGTCTCCCTAAATTCCTGAGACTGGTATAGAATCTATAATCCTGCTGTGTCAGCCTCCCAAATACTGGAATTACAGTGCTCTGGTCTTACACAATTTAAAGCCTGCATGTTCCCAAATCTGTATGAAGATAAATCTTGTACGTGTGTGTGTGTAGGGGGTGAGGGTGGATTGGATCACAAAGATGAGAATGCTGAGTGAAATAGAATGCTTTGGACAAGACGATCTCCAAGGTCCATTCAAGCTCTAACATCCTGTGATTACAACTGTCTACTGCAGCTTTCGGTCTCAAAATTGCTTTTCTAGCCAAAATTCTTTGGTGCTTCCATTTTTCTACCTTCAATTTTAAAATATTTCCTTGGATGTTTTGTTATATGTACCAAAGATAAATCATACAGCAACTTTCTACTAATGGATGTTACCAAACAAGGGACATATCTAACTGCATGTTCTTATACAGAAAAGTAAAATATTCCCACAGAAATATATGGGTGCATATTTCCTATCACTCTAGAGTTAAATAAGTATAATGTGATGTTACTAATTTCTGATCTATTCTATACAATTTGTTGTGTTTTTTTTCATATCTTAAAAATAACATCTTTCTTATCTAGTTAATGTTATTTTATTAAGTTTTCCTTCACTTTTACAATTTTCTATGTTACTTTTCTTTATCTTTAGGTTAGACCATATTTTAATAAAAGGAGGGTTTTTCAGTCAAAATATCTAGTTGTGGTTAACAATCTGTTTCCATTTTTAAAAATGTTATTAAAAATAAAAAATTGGTTAGTCTGCACATTATCACATATGGAATGACTTGATAACTTCATATCACATTCAATTACCTGCACTTGCTACCCCTCTGCCTGCCTGTGAGGATTGCCATCAACCTGAGGGCTCAATTTCTTTGTATCTCTTAACCTAAGAGAGCCCGGCCAAGCGATTTCGCCTCATCTGCTGACAGGTGAGTATATCCAAGATCACCTTGTGCTGTTGCTGGACTGTGTTCACTGGATTCCCTTGACTGAATTTCTTCCTCAGCCTTTCTTCCCATTACACTTTAATGAAGGCTCTACAGCCACAAGGCTTAAAACAGATATTTATGTTGCTTAATTTAGCATAACCTTACATAAGAAAGGCATCCTTTAGTGAATGCTAATATTACTCCAATTAAGTCAAAATCAGTTATAAAAGACAAATTTCTTGCTTGTAAAGTGAAATATGGCAAAACGGTCTTGTAAGAGATAAAGAATATACTTCCTAATAGTTTTGAAGTTTAAAATTACTAATATGTTTTATTTATTTATTTATTTATTTATTTATTTATTTATTTATTTATTTATGTGTAGTGGGGATTTTCTTCCTTGGAGCTATAACCCCAGCCTTATTTTATTTTATTTTATTTTTTTTTTTTGCGGTACTGGGGATTGAACTCTGGGGCATTCTACCTCCGAGCTACACCCCCAGCCCTATTTTTTATTCTTTATTTTGAAACCGGGTCTCACTAAGTTGCGGAGTGCCTCACTAGGTAGCTGAGGCTGGCCGCGAACCCGGATCCTCCGGTCTCAGCCTCCCGAATGCTGGGATTACAAGCGTGCGCCACCACGCCCGGCTTTTATTTTATTTTAAAATAGGGTTCTAATAGGTTATTGAAAATCTTCCTAAGTTACTGAAGCTGATCTTGAACCTGTGATTCTCCGGAATTAGCTTCCCAAGTACTGGGATTACCACCACATCTGGCTTACTCATACATTTTAAAATGTTATATATATTTACAATGGATATTTATAAAATAAATGTCAAATTTTCGGAGGAGCCTATAGAATCATAGGTCTTTACATCTTTGATAGGAAAGAAAGCTTACATTTTAGGTCTTTATTTTATTCTTGTAGGTTGCTAACACATCAAATTAAATGCAGAAGAATGTTATTAGTCCTGATAGGATAATTTTCCATGCTATCACATCAAGCATTAACTGGACATAGGAGGTCCCTCAGAAGGGAGCATGCCCAAAAGTGAGATATCTCTGTAGCTGAGTAGAAATCCAGAAAAGTAATCATAAGACTAATTTACAAAAAATGATGGAGAAAACTACTTTAGGGACACAAGTTAAACTGTATCATTACAACAACGAAATACTATGAAATAAAAACTGTGGCACAGGAAAGGTGAGAGATTTAGTAAAGAGGATATAGAGTTTTTTATTGAATGATTCATAGAAAGAATGAGTTATACCTTTTAAAATTACACATGCCAATTACTTTGTTTACAGGTTATTATGCAAATATTTACTATTACTACTAGTCACAGGCTAGGCAAAGTTCATTGTCCCTCTGAATGGATGTACCCCAACAACATTCACCAGTATAAAGTCAACCAATGAGAAAAGACAAAGGAACTGTTCAATATTCATGACATTTTTACATCAGCCAGATACCCATAATGCGCATCTAAGTAAATACTATGAATACAATCAAAACAAGACTAAACTTCAAAAGAAATGCAATCTCACTTTTGGGGGAAAAAGAGAACAGAAGTTTCTTTTTTTTTTTTTTTTTTTTTGTGGTACTGGGGACTGAACTCAGGGGCATTGTACCTCCGAGCTACACCCCCAGCCCTATTTTTATTCTTTATTATGAAACCGAGTCTCACTAAGTTGCGGAGTGCCTCACTAGGTAGCTGAGGCTGGCCGTGAACCCGGATCCTCTGGTCTCAACCTCCCGAATGCTGGGATTACAAGCGTGCGCCACCACACCCAGCTCAAAAGTTTCTTTAAATGAAAAATTTATTATGCTCATAGATGATAAAATCCAAGAGTTATTTAGAGGACTTTAAATATAGAGCCTGGTAAATATTTATCATCAGACTTGCTGTGTGATACTCATATGGCTGCAAGGCTGGCACTCTCATTGCCCCTTTTGCTTTATCTGGTGAGAGTTGCATCTGGCTGGCATGCAAAGTTACCACTTTTGTCCTAATTTATACAGTTTCTTTTCATGCAGTGAAGACAGTGTTAATTGGGTTAGATCTTTATCAGATTGAAGTTTAATTTCATAATTCATTTAGGCTTTGATCACTTTATCCGTTACCTATCATTCAATTATTATCTTTTTTTTCTAAATTGTCTTCTTGTGGGCCATACATTGACTTTTCTCCACAATATCCATATCCTTTTTCAGTTTCAATCAGAAGCATATTCTCATGAGTATTCTGCTGCATTTTGGAGATAATATATATTTTTTGCAGGACTAGAATGCTGGGGATTGAACCTAAGGATATTCTATCTTACAGCTATACCCCTGACCCTTTTTTATTCGGAAACAGGATCTCACTAAGTTTTTGAGGATCTCACTAAATTGCTGAGACTAGGCTCAAAACTGCCATCCTCCTGTCTCAGCCTCCCAAGTACTGAGATTACAGGTGTGCATCACCATGCTCAGCAGTGATATCATCCATGAGCTACTTAAATGCACAAATATTTCTACCTGATGAATGGTAAACTCATTTAGGTGTTGTCAAAAAATAGCCACTTCTACCCAGAAATTATAGCTGTTGTCAGGGGGCACATGCTCATTCATTTTCTGCCCCCTGGTAAGAATGTTCCCAGTCTCCAAGTTTAAATTGAAGTTTGAGTCTGGAACTGCAGACCTAATTGAGGACCTTTAATAAGGGCTATTGGACTGGATGTACAGAAAAGAGTAATAAGAAAGCTTCTCAAACAGTTAGGTTTTATATTAAAATATAGCATCCCTATGAAAGAGGGTGAGATAAAAAGTCAAGGGAGATTTTTGCTTTGTTTTGCAATGAGACCTATTAACCATGTTTGTACAGAAGACTAATATAAATGAAGGGGAAGAGTAATGATTTATTAGAAAAAGGAGATACTTCCAAGAACAAAGTCCTGTATGAACATATAATAGAATTGAGATAAAGGTCAAGTACTAACGAGATTGGACCTAATAATTTGCAAGGCCAGTGTAGTCATTCATTGAAAAGGAAATTGTCAGCCAGACATGGTGGTGCATGCCCAGAATCCCAGTACTAGGAAGCCTGAGGCAGGAGTATCACAGGTTTGAGGCCAGTGTAAGAAACTTTGCAAAATCCTTAGCAAATTAGTGGGAGTCTGCTTCAAAAACAAATAAGTAAATAAAAACACCTGGGGGTGTTGCTCAGAGGTAGAATATCTCAATCCCCAGTACAATACTAACAATAATAATAGTAATGTAATAATAATAATAATAATAATAGCTAAAAACTTTAAAAAATTAAAAATGGAAAGAAACATGGAAAAGTAGATAAAATTGTTTCCAATGCAGTTTTGTTTTTAATTTTTTAAGACTCTTCAGGTGTCTGGCAGCTCTTGAATTTGTGTTCAAATTATAAGAATATGCTATGTTAATTGCACTTGGTAATTTGTGCATACGTCCTTGGACTGCAGAGCTGTCAAAACTGCCTGCTGGCTCCAGGAAAAGTGGATCTAGTGTCTTGACCAGAAGTCTCAGAGGATGGGGTGCTTGCTGAGACTAAGCCAATAACCTCCCCTTCACCATTCTCTTCTAGGATCTGTAAGAGGAGAGAAATAACCTGTAAGTTAATCCTTGCTGTGGGTAGTCTTTCCATTATCTTTAGATAAAATCTGTATGTTTAGATAAGAATTGCTCCCTTTCATTTAGGGACCAAATCTACCAAGAGAGAAGAGATAGGAAGAAGAAAGTTGACACTCCTGACCTCCTATCAATGAATTCCTCTGTGACCTAAGCCACTGTTACCTGGCAGTTGTGTGACAGGACTTTACCCTATTTCAGAATTAATGCTTACCTGGGGATGTCTTTATCTTGAAAACCGCTTTCTCTAGTTGTAAACTCCTTGCTAACTCTGATTCCTATTGTTTTGAATGTAAACATTAGTTACAAATTCAAATCCAGACTTTGGTTATAAAGTTGCATGAAAGATCATTTCTCTCTTAAAGTCTTTTTTTTTTTTTTTTTTTTTTTTTTTTTTTTTTTTTTTTTTTTTTTTTTTTTTTTTTTTTTTTTTTTTTTTTTTTTTTTTTTTTTTTTTTTTTTTTGCGGTACTGGCGATTGAACTCAGGGGCATTCTACCTCCGAGCTATACCCCCAGGCCTACTTTTTACTCTTTATTTTGAAACCGAGTCTCACTGAGTTGCGGAGTGCCTCACTAGGTAGCTGAGGCTGGCTGAGAACCTGGATCCTCTGGTCTCAGCCTCCTGAATGCTGGGATTACAAGCGTACACCACCACGCCCGGCTCTCTTAAAGTCTTGAAACAGAATTCTTTCTCCTGTGTAAGTGTTCCTCCTGAATGAATTTTAAAAGAATTTTTGTGACATTGAGTCTTCAGTTTTGTTTTTGCTATTATTTGTTTGATTATTGCCTTTTCCCTCTTATAGATTCTGGAGCATATTATAAGCTTATTATTTAGAAAATAAGGTACAATATAAAACTATCCTTAATATTTTCATGAATTTTTGCAACTAAGACAAAAAAAATGTTCTAGATTTTGAATTTATATTATATTTTTAAAAGCTCAATTGATTTTTTTTGTGTGTATAAACCTATTTCTAAGAAGCTTATTCTCAAATGAAGCAATTCTTACCCTTCATTCCCAACAAATACTAAAAATGGCAACTATCCCTAGAGTTAATAGAAGTTTTGTTTTTGTAAACTGCCAAATCAGGTCCCATGGGGGGAATTTGACAGCTGTATAATACCATATTGCAAATTTCTCGACAGCTGAGCACAGGGAGAAATTCCATTTGAAGATTTGAAGGTTCAGGAGAAATTTAGTTGAGTAGAAGGGAATTTCCTAAATTTGAATGTACACAGACTTTTGAAACAATTTACATTTTTTTTCTTTTGAAACGTGTCAATGACCACAAGAGTTAAGACATCTAATATATATTACAAAGCATGTATTGCATTTCTAATCTTCTAGTTTAGTGACTACAATTTTTCATGGGCTCAATAACAATTTTAAAATCCTTTTGGTCAGAAACTGGTTGCCTAGGAAAATACATTCATTTTTTATATTATTTCTTGAAAACAAACACCAAGATAATGTCCACATTTTGATGTTAGAATCAAAATTTCAATGAATGTTTTGAAATGAACTTTTCGGGATAGAACCATCAGTTCCACTGGCCTTACCTGAAGAAATCATATTGCTCTTTCATTCAGTTACTAATTATTAAGGAAAATCTATATGTGAGACAGGAGTCTAAACATGTGTAGTGAACAATTAGTACAGCTTATGTTCTAGGATTTTGCTTTACTTTAGTCTATTTGAGCAGAACCAGGCATGAAACAAATTTTTAAAATAATGTGACATATAAATTGACACATAAATTCAATGTATTGTTCTTAAATATCAGAGAAATTTTGACTGAAATGGTAGCTTTGCCACTTCTAAATGTAGTAATTATACCTATTCTATAATCTTTTATTTTTTTTTATTTTTATTTTTTGCAGTACTAGGGATTGAACTAAGGGGCATTCTACCTCCAAGCTATACCCTCAGCCCTATTTTTTATTCTTTTCATTTTGAAACTGAGTCTCACTAAGTTGCGGAGTGCCTCACTAGGTATCTGAGGCTGACCGTGAACCCGGATCCTCCGGTCTCAGCCTCCCGAATGCTGGGATTATATAATTTTTTATTTAAAAGAAAATAATAGACCACTTTTTATGTGCTTAACAAACAGAAAGGATTCAGTTAATTATACATTATTTTATTAGTAGCATTGACTCTCATTGTCCAGAGTTATGAGCAATGAGCTATGGGAAGGTTTCCTTAGAGTTCCCTTGAAAAGCTTCAAAAATTAGATGTTTCCCTAAAATTTAGAAGTATAATAAAATTTCTTAAGCACTTAATGGTATAGATTTTCTTAAAGTTTCAATATCCCAAGCATGGTCTTATTTGTATGAAAAAGCTTTATGTATTACTTAAAGAATGATATCTATTATGGCTGAGTTAAACATGTCTTCAGCATGTCAAAAATTCATGCATAATAAAGCAGAAGAGTTGGTTAGGACTAATATCCATTAATTAGTTGGTATGACATGATTACAGGAAATCTCAGATCTTCTAATCAGAGCAAGAAGAGAAATATTGAACTTCTACGTAGCTATATTGGTTTTGAGAGACCAAAGACTAAATGTTACTAGTTTTCATAGTAAAAAATATTTGTAAAACAGGGAGCTTAGGATGGAAGGTAGCAATAACAACAAAAAAATGAATTGCTGCTCTTGCAGGAAAATAATAAAATTTTAACAGATACATTTAAGTAATAAAAGACATTCCTACATCTACATATGGGTGAAATAAGAGAAAATACAAAAAGCTTTACACGATGATAAACTCCAAAATTTAGAGGAAACTGAGTCACATCAGTTTCTTGTCAAATTGTGAACTTGGAATTTCATTCATTTTTGAAGTCATAGAAAAATAATATGAATGGGACATGTTTTTAATATTTCTGTGGTACAGGACTCAATCAGTTATCAATAGATGAATCAACTAATACATACTGTGAAATTAGCTATTATTAACAAAGCATGTTGAAAATTTATTTGACAGAAATGAAAGAATTACAGCATAGTAAACTAAGTTACTTTAAAAAGACAAAGAAATGTTTCATTGTATTTTGTTGGAAACCAATGTCATTTTTTCTCCAATACACCAGTGACTTTTTTAGAGTAATGCTCAGAAACAAGGAATATCAGGGCAACATTGACCTCCACATTCTAGTACAAACCAAGACAGCTATTGATATGTTTTTCCATATGTAGAAAAAAAAACAAAAAAGTTATGCTTTAATTGACATTGAACTCTATTGTAGGCAAAATAAACTGTGCTCCTCTGTTTATAGCCTTCTTTAAAATATCTGAGTTCTGTGTTACATCTCAAACTGACCTTGTTTAATTTACAGTGAATTGTACAGAGAGATTTATGGGCACAGAAACAAATGTAATACTGCAACAATTGAGTTAAAAGGATTTTTTTATGTCATCTCTGCAGCAAGCTCCACATTCTGCTGTCTTATATCAGCTAGTGCTAGTTATGTACCTCATTGCTGGAAGGATTGTAAACTCTGCATACCTGTTCAATACTGCAGGGACTTAGCACGGATACTGAACAGATTTACCATATCCCAGACATACAGTAGGTACCACCTAGACCCTTTAACAAAAAAACTCTGCAAGCATTCAGAATTTATTAAGTAACAACTACCCATAGGAAAAAATATTGGATTTTTTTTCAGCTTAAATTTTCCTAAAGAAAATATTTTTCTTAGCAAAATAATGTCTTATGCAGCAGAAGACTACAACGTAGAGTTTTCTACAACTTCTTTGTGAGATTTCCTTAAAATAATAGTTTTTAGTTTTTACTGAAAAGGTTGTTTTGTTATGTCACAAATTGGTGATATGTAAAATAGTTTTGTGTTCTTGTAAAAGCCACTGGTCACAAATGTAGAGGGTGACTGAAAATGAGCACAAACTCAATTGTGTCTCTGAAAGGGCATGATGGTTGCTCTGGCAGGTTAGTGTGTTACCTCAACCAAAGTCACAGTTAACTGGGGAAAAATTGTGAACACAAGATAGTTAATCTGAGTCATGAAAACACCTCTCTTGGTGCTTTTACCGTGTTCTTTCACAACTTTATAAGGCACAAAGTGCAAACTTATTGAGATCATAATCTTTACCATAACTGACAATGCGAAAACATTTATGATTAAAATTGACATGATGATTTAGATGTAACACAACAAAGAATGCCCACCTCATCTCCCAGGTATGGTGGCTCTTTGGAATTTCCTTATCCCTCCTTGAAATATCCTGACTCAGAGGTGAAAAGCACTAAATATGGTAATGTCCTCTGCAGAATAGAAAGTCTCCTTTAATAGATTTTGACCTCAGATGTTTCTGAGGGATTTATTATAGATACAACTTTACAAACATCAGCATAGTTCAGAAAAAAAGTTATTTTTATAAGTATAACTCAAAGACATACAGTTAATTATCCTTCAATTTACATAAGTATAATGGGCCATTATTGCACATTATCAAATAATTAAAATGACTTATGAGATTCCAAACTGTATGCTTCTGTAAGTTTTTAATAAAAGGAAAACTGTGATACAGCAAGAGAAGAAAAGCAGAGACAAATATGAGGGAGGATCAGGATATTTTTGTGAATCTTGGACCTGTTCTTAATTACATAGGATGTACTATGTTTTCTGGTCATGAAGAAACATGTGCAAGACCTCAGTCTCTGAGGAACCACAACCCTATAGTTGGAAAGGATCATAGACCCCTTTGTCTCATAGTCAGCATCAGGCTTCATGACCATGCTCATGAAGACCACAATAGATACATACACAAACCACAAATGTATTCATTTTCTATAAACAATGTTGATGAGCTGACTAAGCATGCCTTATGGTCTGTCTGAGCCTTTAGTAGAGGTTAATATTTATCTTTAGTTCATTCATTTCACTCAGGTCGACCAAGGTCAGCACCATGTGATAAGCTTAGAGGTCCCACACTAGTGAACATTATATCCATACTTAGTAAAAGGGAAACCAATATAAACATATATATAGGTTATTCTATACAAGAGGCACACAAAAGACTTTTACAACAAGATAGGGAAATAAGATAAAAAGAGACAAAAACACCCAAAAGTTAGGAAGAGTAAATTTTGGATCATGAAAGAGAAGAAAATAATAGGCTTTCAGGTACTAGAAAAGTCAATGTGAGGTTACCATCCTTGCCTAGGTTGACCAGGGATATAAACAAGAGACAGTTCCATTGTTAAATAGTGCATATGCTATGAATATGCAGAGATAATTCTGGAATTATATACTGGGTGTTCGCTAAAATTTCAATCTTATTTACTCCAGGCCTGTACTAATTTTTTTAAGAATTTCTCAATTACATAAGCAGACGGAGAGGTTAGGGAAGTTATTTTTTATGCAGAGTTTAAATTGAGTACACATGTGCACCCATAACTATTTTTAGATACCTACTAAGGAATTCATTCAAACATGGCTATGAGTCATCGTTGTAATCTAGCACAA
This sequence comes from Graphiurus murinus, assembly GCA_004027655.1. Classification (NCBI taxonomy): domain Eukaryota; kingdom Metazoa; phylum Chordata; class Mammalia; order Rodentia; family Gliridae; genus Graphiurus; species Graphiurus murinus. Next base: position 42,900 of record PVLC010004254.1, read on the forward strand.
CTATGACATATCTCAGAATAGCAAACAAATTAGTATGAAAAGTTGTTACAAATGGCTAGTTGAATTTGTAATCCTAGTACCTGGGAGGCTAAGACAAAAGGATAGCAGGTTCAAGTCAAGCCTCAGCAAATTAGCAAGACTTTCAGCAATTTAGCAAGATCTTGTTTCAATATACAAAAAATAAAACATGTTTTGTTTTCCATATGAATTTTATTTATTTATTTATTTATTTATTTATTTATTTATTTATTTATTTATTGCAGTACTGGGGATTGAACTCAGGGGCATTCTACCTCCGAGCTATACCCCCAGCCCTATTTTTTATTCTTTATTTTGAAACCGAGTCTCACTAAGTTGCGGAGTGCCTCACTAGGTAGCTGAGGCTGGCCAGGAACCCAGATCCTCTGGTCTCAGCCTCTCAAATGCTGGGATTACAAGCATGCACCACCACGCCCCGCTTCCATATGAATTTTATAACTGATTTCTCTAGGTCATTGAAAAATGGTGATGGTATTTTCATAGTGATTACATTGAATATGTAGATAGCTTTTGGGAGTTAGACCATTTTGACTATATTTATTCTGCCTATTCAAAAGCATGGGAGGTCTTCAACCTTCTAAAATCTTCCTAAATTTCTTTCTTTAGTTTTTTAATTTTGATTATAAAGGTCTTTTGTTTTCTTGGTTAAATTTATTCCTAGGTATTTTTGAGGTTAATCAGAATATGATAATCATATGTATATATTCATCTTCATAGCAGCTCAATTTACAATAGTCAAATTATAGAACCAGCCTAGATGTCCATCATCAACAGAATCACAAAACTTGATATATACACACAATTGAATTTTACTTGGCCATAAGTAAAGAACAAAATTAGACCATTTTCAGGAAAATGGATGGAACTTGAAAATATTATACTAATCGAATACTCTCTGCCCCCCCCCCAAACAAGCAGATATATGTTCTCTCTAATATGTGTAAGCTAGAGAGATATTTGGCAATAAGGGCAACATCAGATAGATGAGAAGAGACTCCACAGGAATGACCAAAGGTGATTAGGGAAGGGAAGGGGAGATTAATGCAACAGTGGAAATAATGCTATGAACGTACACAAAATTACTAATTCCAATTTCAAACACTTGTAAGGTGAGGTGGGGAGACTCAGTGGAGGGGGATCAACAAGAGTTGTGTGTATATATTTTTTAATATTCTATGTCCTGTTATGATGTAAAACTACAATGTACCCAATTATAATAAATAAATAAATAAATAAATAATAAATAAAAATAAGTAAATAAAAAGGACCTTGTATGTACCTCAAAGACTCAATATCGCTGGGGTCAATCCTCAGTACCACACACACACACACAAAATCTGGAATTGCTGTTGTAAAACTGTTTCCCCCATCAATTACAGTATCTTCAGCTTGTAAACAACATAAGTTAGGAGTGTTATGAAGCAAAACATTTAATACTGAAACATCTCACATTTTTCCCCTGTGGTACTTGGTATGGAAACCAGAGTCATTCTACCTCTGAACTATACTTTCAGCCCTATTTTATTTTGAAACAGGGTCTCACTAAGTTGTAGAGAGCCTTACTAAATTGCTGAGGCTGGTCACAAACCTGTAATTCTCCTGTCTCAACCTCCCATTGCAAGCATGCGCCACCATGCCAAACTCATTTTTTATTCAACATATTACACATAAATAAGAAATATGTTTCACGTATTTAAATACAAGTTGTCACATTTATCAAGTTTTGATCAAAATGTTGTTTAGAAAGAATCTAGGAAAGAAGGTATTTTGTTGGATGTTTTTAATTTATTTGCTTATTTTTTGTTTTGTTTTTGGTACTGGGGATTGAACCCAATGACATTCAATCTCTGAGCTATATTCCAATCCTATTTTATTTTTTATTCTGAAACAAATCCTCATCAAGTTGTAAAGGGTCTTGCAAAATTGTCAAGGCTGGCCAAGAACCTGCAATTACTCTGTTTCAGCTTCCCAAGTAATAGGATTACAGGCTTGTGCCATCACGCTTGCCAGGCCAGTTGTTCATTCCTGAAACAGGATAGTAAACAGCTAACTATGAGGACTGTCAAGACTTTAAAATATACGTCCTGTTTCATTCAACCTCATTTCCTGGTTTCCAATTAAACTCTATATAAGAAAAGAAAGCAATCTTTTCTATTGAAGTTACAATATCACATAGAAACTGGCAGCATGTTGTAACTGTAGCTTAATCTATATGTAACTTTTGCACAGTAATATATAACTTTTGTGCATGTGTCTATATGTTTCACTCCTGGAAGCACTGGCTTCATGCTTCTCCTTTTGTAAAATCTGCCCAGGGAAAACCACCCAACGGAATTAGATTGTGAAGTCTTTCTCCAGCCAATGGGGAATGGCAGTAACCTACAAGTTAGGGGGATAAAAGACTGTGTAGACTGCCAAAGCGATGTGTTTGCTCCATTTCTACAGTGGCATTTGCACCTTTCTGCACAGAAGTAAATTGTCCTGCCGAGTTACTTTTGGTTTCTTGAGTTTTTTCCTTATTTACAGCTTCTCAAAATCCATTTCTAACACCTAAAATATAGAAAAAAAATCATGCAACTAATAGCAGAGGTAAGCCATTGAATATTGTGAATTGATTATACAATTGTATTAATTACTATAGTTTTCTAAAACTTTTTAACTGGATAAACTACTGAAGATTAGTATCAAAAAGAAATTAGAGTTTACTGTAAATATATGAGATTCCTCATATTGGATTAATTCTGAAGCAAATAGAATTTTTCATTCCTTACAATGCTTTTTAATTTTAAAAAATTCTAAAAAATCAACCTGAGTTATTGCTGTATGATAGCTACTAAATGAAAATGATCATAGATATTGAAAATAGTCTCTATTGACTGTAGATGCAAGTATACAGGCTCCATGGCCTACTCTCAAATGTTATTTGGCTTTTCTCCTCCAGAATAGCCATCTATAAAGTCTCCTCATGTCTTTATTGTTAGGTATAATGAATTATAAACTAACATTCTCATGAAACACTTGTGATATGCAGACAGACAATTTAAGAAAACATGAATCTGCCATTATAATAGGAGAGCAAGAAAACTAGTTTCACTCTAGAAAATTATAACATGCAAAATTCTACATCTTGAGGACATATTTGACTAATAGAGAAACAAGCACATTTTAGTATAGATTAAAATTATAACATAACTCAATATTTTCCAGTAAGCAAAGTAAATAACTACTCCATGGAATATTAAAATTCAATTTTTCTTCTTTTATTTTCAAGTTAAAATGGTAATTCAGTTTCTCTTCATGTATGTAATTTTCTTTCTCTTGTATCATCAAATGTTTTATTTCTACTATCATTGGCATCTGATAAATTAATAACTAGATAGCTATTCTTTGTCATCTATATGCCTTAGTCTTGTGACTGTGAAGCTTAACCTTTTCCTGTTATGATGTTAATAATTAAGCAATACAATGAGAGAGATCTAATTTTAAATTTTTTTTCTATAAAAATAGATAAAATACTCAGCAGTGATTATAATTATGAATTATGTTACATATACTTTTTTAGTGATATATATATACATATGTATATATATTACATATAACTATAGTTGTAGATATGCACAGAAATATAAATAAAGCTATAATTGGTTAATCAGTTTTGGTCACAAGAGAGTTATATTCTTAAAGATACATTGGGAATGACAGCAACACTTTATTATTAGTTTGAAGTACACTCTATAAAGGAAGTCACAGAGTTCAAGCCTGAGAGGTCTTCTTTCTCCTGAGGAATGGCTCCTCTTTTACCACCAGCTTGTTAACAGAGACTAAATATACTTTGCCCCCAAGAGAAAAAGCTGGTGAGTTTTTAAAGGAAGCAGTGGTTCCTGATTTGTCTCTTTTTCCAATTGCCTAAAAAGTGTGGGTGTAGGGGGGAGCAAGAGAATGAAAGAGAAGCATGAGAGTGGGATGGAGAGAAAGAAGATGGGGTCTGAGGATGAAAAACCGAGCATGTGAAGAAGCTTCCAGGAGTATTGAGAAGAATGTGAATTCAGATGCTGTAAATAGTTACACCAATGTAACTAATGGGTATAACTATTTTTTCTATAAGTATATTCATATTTATCATATAATATTTATATGTATGTGTATGTTTGGTACTGGGGAACAATTCCAGGGTCATTCTATCACTGAGGTATATGCCAGCACTATTTTTTCCTTTAAACAGGGTTTTTCTAAGTTACTGGGCCTAGGCTTCAAAACCGTGATCCTTCTGTCTCACCATAGTGCCCAACATAGAACATTTATATTTTAATAATAAATGTAATGCATAAAATTTATATTATAATGAAATTGCATGTAGTAATTAAATATTATTTTATAAGATAATATTGTCTATAAAATATTGAGAAAGTAGTATGTACATTTTCAAAAACAGAGCTTATAAAATAGTATCCATTCTTTGGATCATTTTATAATTTATATATGTATATCAATTCTGAAGAGTATGCACTGACATATTATTATTATTATTATTATCATTATAAATTACTATTATTTGATACTGGGGATTGAACCCAGGGGTATTCTACTTTTGAACTATATCAACAGTCTTTTTTATTATTTATGTTAAGACAAAGTTTCACTAAGTTGTTGAGGGTCTTGCTAAGTTGCTGACGCTGGCTTCAAACCTGTGATCTTTCTGTCTCAGCCTCCCAAGTACTGGGATTAAAAGTGTGCACCACTATTCCCAGCATCTGACATACTTAAGAAGGGTCAATGCTAGGAAGATATATTGTAATGTAACTTTCTTAATTTTTATTTTTCCTATTTTCTAATTTTATTACGAGCATCTGCTACTTTTTAATAAAATATTTTCCCAATTAAGGGAAAGAGTAACCCACTAACCATCAAAAGTAAAAATTAGGGCCTGGTGAGGTGGTGCACACCTGTAATCCCTATACTTGAAGCTGAGAAAGGAGAATCACAGGTGCAAGTACAGCCTCAGCAAGCAGTGAGACTCTCATCAACCTAGCAAGACCCTGTTTCTAAATAAAAAATAAAATCAGGATGGGGGTGTAGCTCAAAGGTAGAAAATGCCTCTGGGTTCAGTGCCCAGTACCAAAAAAAGTAAAAATTAATAATTAAAATAATTAGACAGTAAAGGATAAATGAATATACTAGGTTTATTTTGCACATTCTAAAAATATTATCTAGACATTTAATTTTATGTGTTACATAGCATAGTAAAATATAATTATATTATCCTTTAGTATAATGTGCTTTTCCTTCTTTTTAAAATTGGAAATAACTATACTTCAAAGGGGATACTGCTTGATTACTCACGCCTTGTTATTCCATTTGTGTTTGTCTAGTCATAGCCCCTAAATTAAAATGGCAATGAGTTTAGTTTATGCATTTGTTATTTGTAGTACTCACTTTCTTTTGGGAATGCGAAGTAATTATGACTCTACCAATAAACTATGCAGTGATCCTTCTTTAGTGACTTCAGTATTTTACCAAGGCAGGGGCTGTAGGACTGGTCAATCCCTTGTATAAAGAATATTTATCACTGACATTATTTGCAATTGATAAAACGTGGCAATAATTAAAATAAAACTGGAATTTAGTAAATAAATTCCTGGTTTTTTAATTTTATGCTCACCATGATCCCTCTGAATTTCCATTTATGGTTTGAACCTCTCCCAATTTATTTCCTTGGTAAACTGCTGTATGAATTTAAACATGTTTGAATTTCAACGTGTTTGAATTTCATGTTTGACTTTCATGAGTAAAGCTGTTAAATGTTTTTTTGTGTAATGATACATAATTTTGCAAGCTGTCTTGAGAAGCTAAATTGGACACCTGTAGAAATAATTAACTAAAGTACCAATTTAATAATTTGTGAATTAAAATTTATGTTGAAAGTGCTAATTTAGTTTTAGCATCATACTGATATGAGAGAATTCCGTAGTTCAACAAATAACTGTTGAGAATCCACTTTGCTAATTTAGAAATACACCTATAAATATGACAGCCATGACCACATCTTTCAGAAAAGAAAACTTCTTTACTGAGGTAAGTAGAAGCAAGGTAATAATTTCCAAGATTTTAGAATGCTACTTAAGAGAAGTGTTTAGTGTCACAGTTGTAAATAAAGATAATACCAAAAGAAGAATTGTATTTTAAGCTTTGGTAAGAATAGTTAATCCATATATGAGATGATAAAAAAAAAAGTTTAGTGACTTAAATCATATTTATAGGTCAATAGTGTTTTTGTTTTGTTTTGTTTGTACTGTACTGTACTAGGTATTGAGCCTATGGTTTCTTTACCACTAACTATATTTTCAACCCTTTTTTAATTTGTATTTTTTTATTTTGAGACAATATCTTCTGCTTAGTTGCCCAGGATAGCATGGAACTCTCAATCCTCCTGCCTCAGCCTCCTGAGTAGCTGAGTAGCTGGGATAATAGGCATAAGCTACCCTCAGTTCTGTGGTTTATTATTGATACTTAGCACCAGTAAGAATGATGATTTTCTGACATACAATGACTCAAATAAAATGATTAGGTCTCGGGAAACTAGACAAACTATTAAATTTTCTAAATCATGTTTTATATATAAGAATGAGAGTTTCTACTTTCTGGGAATAACTTAAAACAACAAAAAAAGGTACAATATACCAACCACATATGAACTTATATTGAGTTTTATCCCCACTGTATTTGTGTTTCTCACTTTTCTGAGACGATAGAAATAATTTGCTTTGAAAATATTTCCTTTCCACTTTGTGCTAGATAAAGGTAAATTGTGATAAGTGCTAAGAACGTAATGATTAGAATAGGTACCTAAAAAAAAAATCATGATTTGCAATTCTGGTGGTCTTAATGTTGATACAGAAAACGAAATTCTTTTTAGGTTTTAAAGATATAAGATTTGCAAGTTCACTTTAATGGCTTTCTAATCAAAAGTAGTAACAGAACATTTAAAGAATAGAATCATCTGTTATAAATCCAAATTTAATAAAACCAGGATTGAGGGAGAAAAGAATCTAACAAATGTTCACTTGCTGTTTGGTCTATAATAGGCATTTATAATTTTTTAATGTATTTTTAACTACCAGACATATATTTTCCACATTTTCAAATCTCTATAATTTTAACTTCAAATAAAAATACATGTCACTGGAATGATACATATCCAAACAAGGAATCAGAGGACATGTATTTTTTGTCATAAAAGCCTTGTACATGCCCAAACACATATACACTCAGTACCAAATTTTGTGTTCCCTTTTATTTATTTATGTATTATTATTATTATTATTATTATATTTTTATTTTATTTTATTTTCATTTTTGTGTGCATGGCACTGAAGATTGAACCGAGGGACATTTTACCTCTGAGCTCATCTTGAGCCTTATTTTATTATTTATTTTGAAAAAAGTTCTCTTTAAGTTGCTGAGGGCCTCTCTAAGGTGCTAAGGCTGGCCTGGAACCTGTCATCCTCCTTTCCTAGGGTCCCAAGTGCTAGAATTGCGGGTATGTGTTACCATGCCTAGCTGGAATTCCTTTTATAAAGATTCACCTTTAGAGACTAATAGTATTAAGGCTATATCAAATTTTGAATAGCTATAATGAACTACAATATTGTTATGTTGTTGCTAGTGTAGTTCTATTTTAAAATAATAGATAAAATGGTTTTATTTTTTAAAGTCTCAGCAGATAATTTATATAGAACATTGAAATATATCAAAATATATTTTAGAAAAAATTCAGTATGTATTAGCTATCTATTGTATTAACAATTAGCACAACTTAGGTTAAAGCAACCCATACTTACTGTCTCACTGTTTCAAGGGTCAACACCTTTAGATATTGGCCATAGTTTCTTTCTGCTAACAGTTGGAGACTTACCTTTACCTTCAAGCTGTGAATCTCTTCATAAGCAATTCAAAACATGTTAGCAGGGGCTGGGGCATTGCTCTGTGGTAGAGTGCTTTCTTAGCATGCACAAAGCACTGAGTTCTATCACTAGCACTACAAAATAGTAAAATAAAAGAAAAAAAAAAGCAAACTAACAACCATAAAGATATGTCAGCACACTTCTTTAGAAGCAGGGACTATCCACCATGAAAAATTTTTCTTCTATTTATTTATTTATTTGTTTGTTTTTATTTATTTATTATTATTTTTATTTATTTTTTTGATGTACTGGGAATTGAATCTAAGGGCATTCTACCTCCGAGTGACACCGCCAACCCTATTTTTTATTCATTTATTTTTGAAACAGGGCTCACCAAGTCCTGATGGGCCTCACTAAACCCCTGAGGCTGGCCGCAAACCCCCATCCTCCAGTTTCACCTTCCTAAGTACTGGGATTACAAGTGCGTGCCACCATGGCTGGCTCTTCTCTTTATTTTAAACATAAAAAATACTTTATATGATATTAGTGCCTATAGCACTAATGTAATTTAACTTTCAGAAATTACTTAAACTATTTGCTCCATATAGGAGACACTTTGTAGCTCCTGAGATTCTGCAAGACAAAAATCTATAATTGTGGTTCTTTAGAAGTATGGAATATTAGACATGCTTTTAGTTGTAGAATAAATGATTAGTGTAATTTATAATTAAAATATGTAAAACGTAATCAATATATCTGTGATATTGTGGTAGACATCGCTATTCTTCTACTCCAAAGATACTTACAATCATCTTCGTTTATTACCTTTCTCTGTATTGTCTATAAAACCATATATCCACTTCTTTATTCTCCCTTGAAGCTACTTGGAGCCAAATTACCCACATTTAGTACTCAATAAATAAACAGATATGTTTAGGGGTGGGAAAGCTTTGAGGAAAGCTTCTACTTCTCTGATTTCAACAAAAGCCAAGCCTAGTGCATTCCTTTTCTCTTTTTCCAAGCTTGAAGGCAAAAGCCATCCTGCAACATTATCTACTTTTTAAGATAAACAAAGAAACAGTGTGATGTTATTGAGTATCTGAAGAAATGCCAATAGCATTTTACATCTGTGATACTGCATTTTCATATTCTTGCAGCTAAATGCAAAATTAGCTAACAGAGGACTTTGTAATGTAAACCACAAAAATGGAATGTTTTCTTTACATGTAATGTAAAAATGTAATGATTTGTTAATGTACACTAATAAAGCTGGCACTGAGGCCATTACAGATTAAAATAATTCATAAATATTGACCCTGAAAATATTAGAAGCCTATTACATATTTTCTAAGTAGGCGTCTTCTGTTAGTCAGTGATTTTAAACTTTAATGTTCTTTAGCATCCACTGCAGAATTTGGCAAAATGTACATTCTGATTCAGGAGACCTGGAATGGGACCTAATATACTGCATTTCTTTTTTTTTTTTTTTTTTTTTGTGGTACTGGGGATTGAACTCGGGGGCGTTCTACCTCCGAGCTATACCCCCAGCCCTATTTTTTATTCTTTATTTTGAAACCGAGTCTCACTAAGTTGCGGAGTGCCTCACTAGGTAGCTGAGGCTGGCCGCGAACCCGGATCCTCTGGTCTCAGCCTCCCGAATGCTGGGATTACAAGCGTGCGCCACCACGCCTGGCTATACTGCATTTCTTACACAATCTCAGATGACATCAATGCTAAGGGTCTACCAGATATATTATGAAGATCAGATACTTTAGCCCTCATTTTATCTATCTAATTTCAATTAAAAAAACAATAAAGAGTAAATATCTCTTTTGTTAATGTATTAATATGGCTTGAACCCACCAAAACTCAGGTTGAGGCGTGTTCTCCATGTGTCAGTGTAGATTGGCCCTAGGGTTTTTAAGAGGAGGTTAGGTCACTACATTAATAGTTTTCTCACAGGAGAGTTCTTGTTCTTATAGGACTGGATCAGGTATCACAAGTGTGGGCTAATTGAACTCCATCTGCTGCTCTACTCTGTCTCTCTTGTACTTGTGTTTCTTATCTGCAAGTTCCTGCTAGTCCTTCTGATTTCAACCATGAAACCCTTCCTGGAAGCCAGACATACATCAGTGTTACGGTCTTGGACTTCTAGAATCATGAGCTAAACAAATTCATAATTTTAAAATAAACTATCCAGTTTCAGATAAAGAAAAAAAGAAGAAAAAAAAAGACTATAAGACTATGGCATATTTCATAGAGGAAAAATGTACAGACTGTTTAGTTCACTGTGGTATTCCCATGTTATGGTTTAGATTTAAAATGCTTCACAAACCTCATGTTTCAGACTGGCAGCCATATTGGAGGTGGGAACAGTGTTTTCTGTGCCAGGCAAGCTGCTGCAGTTCCCTGTTCTCTCTCCTGCCACCATGCACTGACAACAAGCTCTCCTGCCATGATGCCGTAAGTACCTGTGGCAGTGACACCTACTTGGAAGCTGATCTAACATGGAGAGAAATCTCCAGAACTGTAGGCAAATAAAATTCTTCCTTTCCTAAGTTTTGTATGTCAGGTGTTTGAGTCATGGATGTGAGAACACTGACTAGAAAACCTCATTACTCATACTGTTTTCTTGAATGCAAAGAGCACTGAATAAATGCTTGTTTAAGAAATAAGTGTGTATAATAAAAGTGGGGAGTCAAGTCTAAATGACCTACTACCTTTTGGGAATAAAAGCCTCATTAGAATATGTATAAGACCTAGTAGGAGCTGAATAAATGGAAGCTCTGTATATCAAAACACTTAGCAGATATTTAGAAAAAAATATGTGAGGAGTGCTGGGGTCAAAGGAGGATTTTTTTATTGATATGTTATTGCTTCTGAAGTAATAATTTACAAACTATTAAATAATATAAAAATTTCCATCTTAAAAAATAAAATTTTCAAAGCATGTGCATTCAGAAGGGAATGACCCTATATGGAGAAGCAATCTGATATTACAGAAGTAAAGGAGACTTGCTAAGCATGTGTGTGATGTTGAAGAGCATATGGAAGTTGTAGTAAAGAGGTGGAAGGACTTTCTTAGGCAAGAGAAAAGATTTCCACCCATAGACATTAGAGGGGAGAGATTGAGTGTGTAGAGTTACAGATAATTTGCAATGATGGGAAAAAGTTAAAATTCTGTTTTAATTTTTTCAGTTCTGTTTATGAATGGACATACTTCATAGCCAATAAAATACATGATCAGATATATACTGAAAATAGGACATAAAATGTTTTAACTAAGAGATAATATTAGGGCTGAAATTTGAAATTATAAAGTCTCTGTAGAAAAAATTTAATATGCAATTTCTCCCACTATGTTAAGATTATTAATGATTTTTTGGTTTACTCTAGTTTTCCTCTTATAAAATATAAAGAGCAAACATAGAAAACCTATAATGTGAATGACTCATATCTGAATTTAAACCTCATATAGAACTAATCCACTATAGGGTGGCACATTATTTGTTACCATATTTAATCTTTTATTTTAAAAAAATTTTGTCACATTCTGGGCAGTTTTTATATGATAATTACATGTGTTTTGAATACCATAGTACTGAAATTTATTTTTAATAAACATATCCATTATAAGATCATTCTTCTGTGTGTGGTGGCACACACTTTTAATCATAGTACATGGGAATTTGACACAGGAAGGTTGCAGGTTAAAGGCCAGCCCCAGAAATTTGGTGAGACCCTCAGCAACTTAGTGAGACCCTATTTCAAAATGAAATATGATGTCGAATGAAAGATGAAGAAATAGAGGAAGGCAGCATGTTTCTGTTACTCCGAGACTTGGGTTTCACCCAGAAGGAATACTGCTTTTTGGCAAGAGAAGCAGTTATAACTCAAAAGAAGAAAGATAGTTAAAATTTGATATATTCAGAAGCAGCACAGAGAGCAGAGAACTGAAAAGAGCTCCAGACAACTCATCTGGTGAGCAGAGAGTGGAGACAGGAGCCATCTTGGTGAACCCTCATGGGAGTTGGTGGCTCTCTGAATCTTTCAGCTTTCGGAGACCAAATCTAGCAAAGCAAAAGCTAAATCTTGCCAAGTCAGGGATTTCAGAGAACCAGTATCCAAAAGCAATTGCATTCTTCTCTCCATGATAAAATACCTCAAGACCATGAATATCTGAACAACCCAGCAAAACTTTCCAGCAAACCTCTGTGACTGCAGCTTAATTCATCTGAACTAAGAAGGACAGGCCCTTCTTGGAGGGACCTGAGTGACTACAACCTGCCTGGTAAAGACCACTGTGAATCTCCAGACCAACCAGTCAAATGGTCCAGTAAACTCTTGTGGCTGAAGCTGAACTTCTTGGGACTAAGAAACTACAGACCCTTCCTAACAGCTACAATGAAGCTCATGGAGAGGGTGCATTTATAAAACAACCCACTGGGAGCCTGAGTTACTGTAGGGACTCATGTGGCAATGACAAAACTTGTTGGGTCTGAGAGTTTGCCAACCATGGAGGTGAGGGTGGGGGTGTGACAGTCAGACACAGCAGAAACATTAATTAGCAGTCTCTAGGGACACTCAGATAGGACTCAGGTTCTGCAGTAGCAGTTTGTCCCATCTCTGAGGAGTCTTCAATGACTACTGCAGGACTGCCAGCAGGGGTGATTGTGGTATTAAATAACTCAGGACAGCATACTCAGAAGGCTATAAACTCTCACCTGGCAGTGCTTGGGTACCACAAGTATCCAGACTGGTGACAAGCAAGATCTCAAGCGATCACAGCTGTCCAAGCCCCAAGCTCAAAATGATACAATCACTCCCTGGCAGAATTTGGGTATTGAAAGAAGGGAGGTTAGGGCCCAGTAGGGTTTCACATGATTTCAGGTGAGAGAACAGCATGAGTGTCTCTGGAGCAATTTAATTTAGATAGCCACACAGCAGTCTGGGAATGCAACACTTTCTTTTAACCAGTAGAGTTTGTGTTTAGGGTCACGATGCCAGTGGCTAAGAGTACTCCATGTGATCTCAACCAGATCAGAGGCATTGTCCCTTGAACATCAAATCTCAGACTGCTGGGCCACAAGCTCAGAATATCACATTCTCTGGCCCAGTATCTATAAGGCCAGAGTTGAAGTGTTTCACATGTTCACAACCAGCAGAGTAGTGAGAGTTCTTTGGAGCATTAAATCCCAACCAGCTGGCCACAGGCTCTGAATAACATTATAGTCTCTGATTTTACTGAGTTTGAGCCCAGAGAGCATAGAATCTTATAGACAGAGTGCTGCCTACTTGCACTGATTAAAACCTATATCCTATTAAAGAGGTTAGGGGGGAATAACTAAAAAGTCTGATCATATGTGACAAATGTGTTGAAGCAAATATATACCCCCAGCATAGGCCTTATTATAAAGGGACAACAAATAGAAATAATACCCCCTCAAAAGGAGAAAGAGGATTCCAAGACAACTCAGATATAAACTTGAGAATCCTAAAAATATTAGAATGAAGACTACTGAGGAAACAACAATCTCCCACAGCTTAACAACATAGATATCACCAATACTGAGAAGCAGAATATGCCAGAAGAATTCAGAATATTAATTTTCAATATGATCAAAGGTGTTAGGAACAAAACTAGAAAAGGTGTACCAGACTAGACCTCATGTAAAATAGAGTCTTAGAAGACAACTCATTCAAAACTGATCATGGAGTCAACAAGTTAGAGAAGATAATAAGACAACATGACCAAATATTTAAGAAATATGGGATAATATGAAGTGGTATAACATATGGATAACAGGCATTGAAGGTCTATAAGCACCAATCAAGAAAATTAGAAACCTCTTCAGTGAAATAATAACAAAAAAAATTCCAAATGTGGAAAGTGAGATGGAAGTCCTCACACAAGAGACATTCAGAACCCCAATATGATAAGATCAAAAAGAACTTCTCCACATAATGATCAAAATGATTAATATAGAGTTCAAGACCAGAATCTTAAATGCATTAAGAGAAAAAGAATGAGTGACGTTCAGGGGCAGAATAATAAAAATCACTCTGTACTTCTCAACCAAACTCAAGAATGTCAAGAATGTCTGGTATAATGTTCTCCAAACTCTGAAAGAAAACAACTTCCAACCAAGAATGCTTTACCAAGCAAAGATATCTTTCAAAATTTGTGCAGAACTAAAAAGCTTCCAATTCAAGTAGAAATTAAGAGAATTCATGACTACCAATCTGGCATTAGAGAAAATACTTAAGTAAAACACAAGGAAGAAAAATAAATAATTAAATTAATTAATTAATTAAATACTAGAAAGAGAGAAGGAATGAATTATACAGTTGAGCAACTAAGCAAAGAAGAAATAACACTATATCAAACAGAAAATATAACTCAAAATGACAGGAAAAAAAACCATTTCTCAATTATAGCACTGAATATCAAAAGTCTAAACTCACATTGCCAGTCTAAAAGGCATAGACTGGCAATGTGGGTTAAAGTGCATAATTGAACTATAAACTGCTTACAAGAATCTCACCTTAGAGGGAAAGATAAGCATGGGCTAAAGGTGAAATGATTGAAAAAATTAGTTCACACAAATGGAGACCTAAATGAAACATATGCTACAAAGTAACTTTTAATAAGGCAGTCACTTTTATATATGCCAACAAATTGAATCCACTGAAAAACAAATCTAGAAAACAATTCCATTCAGAATAACCTCAAAAACAATAAAATACCTATAAATAAATCTAAGGAGATAAATATCCTCTATGATTCAAATTATAAAACACTAAAAAAATGAAGATCTTAGAAAATGTAAATATCTCCCATGTTCTTAGATAGGCAGAATAAATATCAAAATTGCCATTCTACCAAAAATTATCTATAGATTCAATGTAATCTCTATTAAAATACCAATGCAATTATTCACAGTTCTAGAAAAATCAGTCCTAAATTTAATATGAAAGAACAAAACATCCGGAATACCCAGAGCAATTTTCAACAATAAAAATCACACAGAAGGCATTACAATTCCTGACTTCAAATTATAATACAGAAATATAGCAATAAAATCAGCATGGTATTGTCACAAACAGACACACAAATGGCACAGAATAGAAAATACAGAAACATACCCAGAAATTTATAGCGAATTGATTTTTGACAAAAAGGCAAAAAATAAACATTGAAGAAAATAGTCTTTAAAAGAAATTGTGTTGGGAAAATTGATTATCCATATGTAGAAAAATGGAAATAAATTCCAATCTCTCACCCTGCACAAGAGTTAACTCAAGATAAATCAACGACCTTGAGATAGATCAGAGATTTGAAATTACTAGAGGAGGGCATAGGTCCAACTTTCCAACAGATATGCACTGATAGAATAAGATCTCCAAGGCTTATGAGAATAAAATAAGAATTAATAAACGAGATAACATTGAACTAAAAAGGTTTGGTTCACCAAAGGAAACCATCAGGAGTCTAAAAAGAGACTCTATACAATGGGAGAAAACATTTAATAACTATTCCTCTGGTAGAGGACTAATATATACAATATGCAAAGTATTTAACATTAAAAACACAAGTAACCTAATTAAGGAATGGGGATTTTAACTAAATAAGCATTTCACAAAAGAAATACAAATGGCCAATAAATACATGAAAAAATATTCAACATCAGCAGTCAGGGAGATGGAAATCAAAACTACACTGAGATTCCATCTAACTCTAATTAAAATGACAATCATCAATAAGCCAAACAACAATAAACGCTGGCAAGGATGTGGGGAAATAGGAATTCTTCTACACTGTTGATAAGGTTGCAAATTAGTGCAACCACTATGGAAATCAGTGTGGAGATTCCTCAGAAAATTGAGAACGGATCCACCATAGGATCCAGCTATAGCATTCCTGGGTATTTTCCAAAGGAAATAAAATCAGTATACATGCATATCCTATATCCGTGCTTATATTCTTGAGAAGGGAGGGTAGGGTGAGAGAGATGGGGTGGGAACTGGGGGAAAACTCACTTCGTGCTCTGTGCATGTCCATCACTATCATTAAGAACTTCTTGCAGACTAATTTATCAGATATACCACAAGTACCATGCATTTAAAGAGCTTATTCTCAAACAGGCATGTGAATGATGTAAGAACAAAAACAGTAAAAAATATAGGGAAGATGCTATTTGTCCTGTAAAAAGAGAAGGATACTCTACTGCCTGACCCCCAATTTGTGTATTAAGATACTGACCACTAAAAATAAAAAATAAATATTGGATTAGTGAACAAAATATTATACTTTATTATTTAAATTGTCAAAATACAGGAATGAGAATGTGATGTGTATTGAGAACACTAGTGCTAGCACATCTTCCAGTTTATTGGGAATAGACTGTAAGATTGCATATCAAACAGAAAATACCATTCTGGTTTAATATGGGAAGTAGTTTTGAGGAGCATTGCATGTGTGTAGTAACCTGGGTCTCCTAGATGGCCAAGGGAGACTAAGACTAGAATTAGTCATATTAAAATTAGAATAGAAATCCAAGAATATCTTTAACTGTGTATTAAGAATGAAATGAACAGATGAAGAATATGGAGGTTCCATTTTATGAATATATCTGGTAATTTAAGTATAATTTATCTCAGCAATATAACTAAAAGGTGAGAATGCATTTTTAATGTCTGTTATGTAGTGCATGGCTAGGAATACTCGTCATGATTTATGAAGTAAGGTATATTCCAACTAGAGAGTCAAAGATTTGTCATGCTGAAACAGTTGTTTAGGTTGTTAAGCCAATGAATAGTATTAATAATTTTAATTAGAGGGTTATTTTTAGATATTGTTCATTAAGGTATCTGTAGTTGAACTACAAATATTATTTTCTTGTTGTCATGCTTTAAATAGATGTATAAATCATAAAACATACTTTATTTATATTAAATATTCTTTTCATATTTTACATGAATTTAAAAAAAACTTTTACCTATTTGTAGTGAACTGGAATTAATATTCCTTGTGGAGTTGGTTGTGATAGTGGATTAAACTTTGATGAGTCGGTCTTTTTTAGGCATAAACTTTAAGTTTTAAACATTTTAAGAGCAGAAAAGACATTATCCCATATTGTATCACAATCTGCATTTTTTAGGATAAAAATGTTTGTATAAATGGTAAAATATATAGAATTATATAGAGAAAAAAGAGAGTTCTGAATTAGGAGATGACATATGTTCTAAACTTTAATCCTACTCTAATATTTTAAAATATTATGAGTGAATATACATATTATTCATGTAACTAACATTAATTACTGGTATGTATTTATAATTAAATAATTTCAACAAAAAGAAAGTAGTATTTTCAATGACGAGGTAAACTAAGGTGAACAATATTGTGTGCCTATATGAAGATATCATTTTTAATTTCACTGCCATGTATAATTACAATGAATCAACAAATTGTTTTAAATATGTTGATAGATTATCAAGTTGATTAATGTATTTATTTGATAATTATTAAGCATATATTTTAAAACATTAAGAGTCTCTGATGACTTGCTTCTTTACCATTAGAATATTTTAAAAAAAAGTTAATGGAAGGAATTTGTCACAGTAACATTTTGGCATAGAAGCATAGACAAAATACTGGTAAGATAAGATTTAGTTCTTGTTTTTTAATATTTCTTTACTTTCTGATTTTTCATTATACCTTTTGTGTGGTGGAGATGATGAAAATTCCTGGAGTCCTTTTCTCCATCTGAAGTACCTTTCATGCCCTATTCAGTGGAAATGATCTGCCAAAAACATAGATAAAGAGATACATCTTTAATCTTACAAGCTGTCTTCTTGCACAGGATCAGGAAAATGATTTTTCTTTTAAGAGTTGTCAGCATGCTTGACATCTGTCACAAAGGCTTAGGATCTATTTTTATTTTTCCTATTGAAATCATGCTAAGACACCTGCCCCTTTGATACTTTTAACAGTAAAGAACTGAGTGATTTTCAGTGAAAGAACTCACCAGATTTCTTTTCTTTTTGTTTGGTTTAAAAATATGATTAAAAATAAAGCTTATATTCAGTGGCTAGATATGTGGGAATATCCAAATTAAATAAAACCACATCATTATACTATGAATAATATTTTCTTAATAAAGATATAGCTGATCTTGACATACTCAGTCTTCCCATAAAGTTTTAAACAACGTATTCAAAACAATTTCTTATATTTATCAGAAAAACACAATACTTCACATAAAATGAATAGGTAGAGTCATGCATGGTGGTGCATGTCTGTAACCTCAGTGCTTGGGAGGCTGAGACAGGAGGACTGCAGGTTTGAAGACACTTTCAGCAAATAAACTCTCATCAACTTAGTGAGACTTTGTTTCAAAATAAAAATGAACTAGGGATGGGAGGGTAGCATGGAAGTAGACTAAACCTGGGTTCAATCCTCAGTACCACAAAAAAAAAAAAGAAAAGAAAAGAAAGAATTAGTAGATACTTGTAAATTATTATTGAGTTAAGCCTAACAAAATGGTATAATATAATAACCAAAAAATAGATATTATAAGTTCCATGAGATTGGTACTTTGTACTATTTGAAAAATTTTATTGTTTTTAATGACATGTAAAGAATTAGGGTGTATGCAGTATGCATAAAGGAAAGTAAGATTATATTAAAAAGTCATAGCTTATCAGGTTCACCTTCTAGTCACAAAATATCAAAATGTTTTCTAGTCTAGTAAATGAAATGTTTTCTAGTCTAGTAAATGAATCCAGATGTATAAGATCACTGTTTTTTTTCTTAAAAATATTAAAACAAACTGTTGGAGAGTGTTAGACTCAAGAAAGGCCTCAAGAGGCTGATACAAAATATCTTAAAGTTAAATCTTCTCATGGTTTAAAACAGCCTGCCTAAATGATATGATTTAATACTCCAAGCTCACTGTTGACTTCCATTCTTGTTCTCCCCACTTTGTGTACCTGCAGAAAGTATGTTTAGTCACATATGCTAAAACTCACACCATAAAAATGTAAACTTTTAACCCATACTATGGGATCTCTGGAGATAAGGTAGGTGGGGTGCCCTGAGATAAAAGGACATTTGGGGGAGATTGGACACCAATGATGACCCAGTGTCCTAGGAAAGGTTAAAGTGAGACATCACTGACTCCCTAACAGTTAGCCAATGTGGTTAAGACTCCACCAGCCAGGACTGCACCTGAATGTATTCCTGTCTTGTACACATAAAGAAGGGATTCAACTTTCTGTTTCAAGGAAATCTAATGAGCACTAGTTTGTGTTCCCATCCCCTACTACTGACCGGTGTCATCTATATCTGTCGTATTCTTGCAGTTGAACTGAGATCCACAACTCCTACCAAATGGTCTTTAAGAGAAAGACTCAGTATAGGGCTGCTTTATCTTGTGTTGTGTGGTCTGATTCTGGGGGCCTGTTTTTAATAAATAAACCAGTATGGGGCAGGGAACAGTATACACCCTGTCTCCCTGGAGTGCATGCAAAAAAAGTTTTAAAAATAGATTTTTTTGAAGAAGCAGAATAAGGAATTTGCCTGTTCCTGAGAAAATTTAAAATGTTGTGTGAATTGTAGTGTCCAGCATTTGATGCCAGGTGGACCAGAGAGGGAACTCTCAATGAGCAGACATCCCCTTGCTGTCTGGAGAATAGCCACTGAGAATCCTGGACACCCTTACCAGATTTCTTACATTGACTGCTGGCTGACTCTAGTTCAATACCCCTCACCTTTGCTAAAAGCCTGTGCCCTGTCTCTGGGATCTCAAATTCTTGTGTTTGAGCCAGCAGTGGGTGGAAAAACAAAAGTAATACTGCCCCTCCCAGCACCACTGGGGAAGACTGATTTCTCCCCATCCTATACATCTGACAAATCCCAAAAATGAAGGGGGAACAACAGAACCTAGGGGGAAGACTTGGCTTCCTCCATTTCAGTGCCACTCTCCCCTCCCCAAATGCAAAGTTGATGTGCATAGGAAAGGCAAGAAGGGTACTCAAGGAAGCAGAGGTGGCACCATTCCTCCCCCTTAGGGAAGCTCCACCAATGGGAGGACCACCCAAAAGTGCAGCTAGAAACTCACACCCATTTATGATTTATTCTCCCTTCTTAACCAGTGACTTCTATAATTGGAAAACTCAAAACCTTCCTTTCTCTGAAAAGCTGCAGGTTCTAATTGGTCTCCTTGCGACTATATATTACCTCACCAGTCTTCTTGGGAAGATTTCCAGCAGCTTCTAGCCATCCTCTTCATGGTAGAAGAACAAAATTGAATTAAGGTGTAAAGTAGGAATCTTGCTCTCAGACCAAGCACTACATCTCTTCCAGATAGTGATGACTACATAGAGCAAGTTTTCTCTTCTAAGAGACCCAACTGGGAACCCAACTCCAATGAAGGTGGGGAGAATGTGGACAACTTTCACCAGAACCTGTTAGGAGAAATAAAGGCAGCAGCTAAGAGATCTACAAATTTGTCTAACATAAATGAGGTGATAAAAAAACCTCTAGAATCACCCATGGGTTCCTGGAGTGGCTCAGAAAGGCCTAACAGGTATTTACTTCAATTGACTCAGACATCTCAGAAAATTAGTGGGCCATAAATATTGCCTTTGTTATATAGTTGGCCCCATATATTAGGAAAAAATTGTAAAAGTTAGAGGGTTTGAGGGTATCAATAGGTCCCAGTTGCTGAAAATTGCTCAAAAAGTATGTAAGAACAGAGATAGTATAGAAAACAGAGTAGGAAATTGACAAGGGCAGTAGTAGCAGACCTAAGAGAAACAGGAGACAGAAAGACAAGTTGTAAGAGCCAGGGGCAGCCAAATAGGAAGAGGTTAGGGAAGGACCAGTGTGCTCACTGCAAATAAAAGGGACACTGGGAAAAATGAATGTCTGAACAAAGGAAAGGATGGATACCCAGTCCTCCAGCTCAGAAAGAAATGATGGGGTTGGGGCTCCATCCCACTGAGCCCCCAGGAGCCCATGTGACAGTAAAGATTGGGGGCAAACCTGTTGAATTCCTTGTAGACACTGGAACACCTCACTTTGTGTTAAAGAAACTTTCAGAACCTACAACACCCCAACAACTGACCATTGAGGGAGAAACTGGCAAAACTGCCTCCCACCCTTGGACCACTGCCTGAATGGTAGGTCTGGGACAAGGTACTGTGACTTATGCTTTCTAGTTATACCGGATTACCTATACCCCTTCTTGGGAAGAGATCTTTGGAATTTAGGAGTGACTATCTCCTTTGAGGAAGAAAAAGCCCACCTTGCCCTTGGACTCAGTCAGGCTACAACCAAGGTCTTAGTGACTTGCCCCTTGTCAGAAGAGTATCATCTTGCAACTCCTGAAGGGGATAACAACATACCTTCAGAGTATTTATAGAAATGGTAACAATTATTTCCCTATGTGTGGGCCGAAAATAACCCTCCAGGCCTGGTGCTCCTCCACCCTGTGTAGTCCAATTACTGAGCACTGCAAGCAGAGAGGTAATGTAAGGGATTTCTAAGCATACACACAGGCTAAGGGAAATGAAGATCTTTGTGCCTTGCCCTCCCCTTGGAACTCCCCGTTATTTCCAGTTCTTAAGCCTGGGACTTGAGACTATCAGACAATAGAAGATCTTAGGGAGGTTAATAAGTGGGTTGCAGTACTAGACCTGAAGGATGTTTCTTTCTCCCTGCCCTTAGCACCCATTAGCCAACCCACCTTTTTTATTCAAATGGACCTATGCAGAGGAAAGGGTATACAGGTCAAATAACCAGGTTACTCCAAGGATTCAAAAACTCCCCAACCCCATTTGATGAAGCCTTGAGCTGGATCTCCTGGAGTTTAACCAGAAACATCCAGAGAGCACCTTGCTTCAGTATGTAGATTACCTTCTCATTGCCTCAAATTTAGAGGAGAAATGCAAAAGGACTACTATAGGGCTCCTAGAGACTCTCCAAGTCCTGGGATACTGGGTACCAGTCAAGAAGTCCCAGCTGTGCTTATCCTGTATCACCTATTTTGGATACAATCTAGAAGGGGGAAAGCACACTGTCCCAGCGTCACATCCCTACATATCCCCACTCCAAGGACCAAGAAGCTGGTACATGAATTCTTGGGAGTGATGGGTTACTGCTGTTTATGGATTTTAGGATTCATAGATTGCAAAACCACTATATGCAAGCCTCAGAAGAACCCAACCCCTAAACTGAACTGAGACTGATCAAGAAGCTCTCAAAATGGCTCTTTTGTCTGCATCGGCCCTGGCTCTCCAGGACATCAACAAGCCCTTCCACTTGTTTGTGGATGAGGCCTCAGGTATATCAAAGGTTGTTTTGGTCCAGACTTTAGGACCATGGAAATGGCTTGAGGCCTACTTATCCAAGAGGCTCAATCCTGTTTCAGCTGGATGACCAGCCTGCATCAGAGCTGTGTCCACTACAGCTATACTGTAAAAGAAGCTGACAAGTTAACTCTGGGGCAGGAACTGCTCCTGAATACCCCACATTCTATTGAAACCCTCCTGAGAAGCACTCCAGAGACATGGATGCCCAATGCCTGGTTGACTCATTATCAAGCATTCCTCCTAAAGCAGCCCTGTATAAGGTTTTACAGAATTTCAGCTCTCAACTGAGCAAGCTTATTACCAGGCAATGACCTGGAGCAGCCCCTGCATGATTGTACTGAGGTGACTGACCTGATCCAATCCACCAGACCAGACGTAAATAACATCCCAGTGCAGGACGCAGAAAAGGTACTGTACTCAGATGGAAACAGTTTCTGTAAAGACAGCATCACGTACATTGGGGCAACAGTTGTCACAAAAGAAAATTCACATGGTCAGAATTAGAAATATCAGCAACCCCACTCCTCTGGTACCAATTACTATGTCAGTAAATATTATTAATGCTACAATCCGAAACAACTAACCACACAACTTAGAGGAAGGAATATTTGTTCACAGTTTGAGAAATTTAGAGATTCAGTCCATGAGAGGCTGGGTCTGCAAGTTTAGGGCATGGAAGCATGAAGAGAGAAACAGCATAATTTTTGGTCTTATATCCTGGAGGCCAGAATCAGAAAGAGAGAGAGAAAAGGGGAGAAAAAACCTCATCCAATCCCCAATGCTACATCCTCATGGAATCCTTCTTAGCAAACATGCCCTGCTTCCAACATTGCTATGTTCTTTTCCAGAGGGATAGGGGGACAGTCTAAATCCAAACTAATATATCAAAAGAAACCATAACTAAATAGATTACAATAAAACTGAGGAAAGTACGCCAGGCATGGTGGCTCACACCTAAAATCCCAGTAATTGTTAGGTTGAGACAAAAGAATCCTAGATCTAAGGCCAATCTCAGCAAATTAGTTAGATCTTCAGCAACTTAGTGAGACTGTGTTAAAAAAAAGGGAGGGGGAGTTTAGGGTTGTAGCTCAGAAGTAGAATGCCCCTGGGTTCCATCCACAGTATTAACACACAGACACACACATACACACAGACACACACACACACACGTGCACATACACACGCACATCAAAAATAATAGACAATATTGAAAGCAGCAGACAGAAACAACTCAACACAAAAAAATATTAATAGTCAACAGAAACTATGGAGGACAGAAAGCTATAGATGACATATTTAAGCTATTTTTAAAAGGTCAACTAATAATTCCATATCTAAAAACATTACCCTTCATAAATTAAGAAGAAATGATTGACATTATTTATATTCCAAATAAAAGTGAGGGAGTTCATTAGAACTGGACTTGTTCATAAATGAATCAAAAATGAATCTTTCTGGTTGAAATTAAAGGAGACTAGAGAGTAATTTAAAGGCATAAAAGAAAAGATTTCAGTTAAATATAAATCTACATACAGTTAACTATAAAGCTAGTATTTTGTAATTTTGTTTTATAATGAGATTTTTATTTCCTACATGACTTAAAAGACAACCACACAAATTGTATTTTAAATAAAGTCCCTGCTATTTTGGCTCAAATATATATTATTTTTGACAATAATGAGATTGGTAGATGAAACTATAAAGGAACAGTTTTTATGTGATTATAATTAAGTTTGCATCAATCCAAGTTACATTGTTACAAACTTAGAATGTCAAAGTAATGTCTATGTTAATGATAAAAATATTTAAAGAATACATACACAGACAGGAAAATTAGATGGTAATCCAATTTTTCATTATAAAAATCAAACAGAAAAATACAGTAATGTAGGAAGTGAGGGACAAAATTATCTAAGGTATAAAAAATAACAAAAGGGTAAAAATAAACTCTTCTTTATTAATAATTGCTATCCATCTAAATGTTTTTAATTCTCCAATAAAAAATAAAAGATTGGCAAAATAATTTAAAGAAACAAACAACAACAACAAAACCTGTGTGTGCATGATAGTAATCACAGTGCTGAGAGAGGAGGTTCACTGGATGGAGGTCAAACTCAGACACTTGGTAAGGCCCTCAGCAACTTAGCAAGACCTTGCTTCAAGGTAAAGAATAAATGAGGCTATAGTGTGGCTTGCAGGTATAACACCCCTGGGTTCAATCCCCAGTACCACACACACACACAGACACACACACACACACACCCAATCTTTAAAACAACTAGCTGACTTTAACAAAAGACTCATTTAGACCCAACAACACATGTAGAATGAGAGAAATAAAAGGAAAATATGTGAAATAGTAATAAAAGTCAACTATATAGTTATACTAATACCAAAGTAGACATTAAGCAAAACCTTTTAAAAGATAAAGAAAAACATTATATATTAAGAAAAACATCAACTTGTTAAGAAGAATCAATGTTCACAAACTTATATATAGCATTTGCATTCCCAAATATATAAATGACATTAGCAGAGTCAAAAATAATAGATATCTCCATAACAATAGTTTGATACTTTGGTACAACACTTACACATATAAAATTATACAATAACAAAACCTAAAATAATTCACACACAAGCTACCACAGCTAATATATTAATTCAGCAAAGTGGACGAATTCAATCAATACACAAATATCAGATGTTTCTATTCACCAGCAGTGAACGATCTAACATTAATATCAACAAGGTGATTTCATTTACAATATCATCTAAGAGAATAAAATATATAGGAAAAGTTTTAACCAAAGAGGTCAAATAGTTTTACACTGAAATCTCAAACATTCCGGAAAGAAATAAAAGGTGACCTAAGTATATGGAAATACATTCTATATTGATGATAGTGAGACTTAGCATTGCTAAAAAATGTCAGAAATACCCAAAGTAGGCAAGTAAGCCACCAAAGTAAAAAACATTCTTTTCAAAATTTTTTGCAGAAACTGAACTTCAAATTTATATGAAATTTCAAATGATCCCCAATATCAAAAGTAACCCTGAAAAAGAAGAAAAAGTTGGATTCACATTTCCAAATTTCACAACTTACTACAAAGTTACAGTTATAGAAACAGTGTAGGGATAGACATGTAGACTGCCTGTATCTAACAGCCCAGAAATAAATGAATAAATCTAAGTCCAACTGATTTCTAATATTGGTACTTATTACACTCAATAAGGAAAGAATGGATTTTTCAAAAGATGGTGCTTGAATGACTGGATATTCTCATTTATGAAAGGCTGAAACCTAGTCACTCCTTCACAAAATTTACTACAAATTTGATAAATGACTAAATATGTAAGGAAACAAAATTCAAGTTAAAGAAAAACAGAAGAAAAGATTTTCTGACCTCAGATTTGGCAATGAATTCTAGATTTTATGGCAGAATCATCAGAAACAAAGAAAATAGTTATCAAACTTTATAAAAAATAAAAATATTTTGTATATCAAAAGACATAATCAAGAAAATGAAAAAAATCACCTCTAGAATGCAAAAGAAATTTTTTGAATCCCATAACAGATATGAGTTTATCCAAAAAGTATGCTCTCAGTCATAAAAAGAAAAATAATTCAAAAACAGAATGGAAAATAAATATAAATATAAATATATTTCTTTCCAGAAGATATAAAAATGGCCAAAGAGCATATAAAAAGTTGTTCAACACCATTAATAATTTGAGAAAATAAAAACCATAATGAGATTGAACATTGAAAAAAGCATGATAAGTAAACTAAGGCAAGAACAAAAGGACAATTATTATGTGATTTGCTTATGTGAAATATTTAAAACAGGCACATTCACAGAAACACAAGTAGATTAGAGGTTGCCTAGGGCAAGAATAATAATAGTGGAATACTTATTGAAAATTTCTGCTTGACAAGATGAAAAGTTTTGGATATAGATTCTAGTAATGATTGTACAGAATTGGGCATATGATTAAACCACATAATTATATGCTTAAAATGGTAAGTAATATGACATATAAGTATTGATCATTTGCAAAAATGTAAATGGATATATAAATATATTTGCTATACATATAAAAGATAAATAGATTTATATCTACAATATAAAATGATTTTTTTAAAAAGTGTCATGGCATTTATTTTTTTTAGTTTTTTCTTTTTAAGTTTTCACATAATAGAATTTATATTTTCCTTTTGGTGACCAGTTCTTTGTTAGTTTTTTATTACTGTGTAACAAAGGACCACAAACATTATGCCTTTCTTCCCAGCTTCTAAATGTTAGAAATCTGGTTTAGTGTAAAATTATCTTTCAGTAATTATGATAACTATTCAAACTTTCATTATTTTGTGTCAGAGGGTAATGTGTAAGTAATTTTTTGCTACCTCTTTTTTCTACTTCTGTATACTTACAACATTTAGTATTTAAACTAATGTATTAAATATCTACATTAAAAATCCTTTTTAAGCCGGGCGTGGTGGCGCACACTTGTAATCCCAGCATTCGGGAGGCTGAGACCGGAGGATCCAGGTTCTCAGCCAGCCTCAGCTACCTAGTGAGGCACTCTGCAACTTAGTGAGACTCGGTTTCAAAATAAAGAATAAAAAATAGGGCTGGGGGTATAGCTCGGAGGTAGAATGCCCCTGAGTTCAATCCCCAGTACCGCAAAAAAAAAAAAAAAATCCTTTTTACAATTTCATAATACTACACTAATGGGGTAGGATAGTGGTGGGGCCCATCTGCAGGCACAGCTGGGTCAGAATTCATTTTGAAATTTCTATTAACATCAACAGAATTTCAGTTCTTGGGCCTGTGGGCCTCACTTACATATAAACTTTCTTCAAAATTCAACAAGAAAGCATACTATTAAGACCAAGCGTGAATCTTGCATAATATGATAACAGAAGTGACAACGTTTGCTATGTTCTATTGGTTAGAAGTGATTTTCAAGAACATCCCCATTCAAGGAGAATAGTCTACACCAGGGTGTGGATATCTAGAGGCTGAAATCTAGGAGGCATTTTAGAGACTGTCAAAAGTTGCTTAAGCAATATATAAATGAATTACTATCAATTTCACTAGTTTGTCAGGGAGAAGGTTGGGATAATGGAGTGGAATGCAGAGGGAAGTACACCAAGAGCTGCACGCATATATGTTTGTGTCACATTGAAATTGAACCTCTATAATGTATAATTGCAATACATGAATAAAAGTATAGTAAATAGAGAAAAAATAGATACTGGTTGCCAGAAGTTCTCTAAATTTTAACACTCATAGACAATCACTTAATTATCACAACAGAGAGGGAACAGAACAGCTTCATCGTCTCTCAAAATGTCCCTCATACTGTACCTTAGAGCTGTAGCTATCTTTTATACTTAATCTCCAGCAACCAAAGGTAGGTTTTGACTTTTATCAATAAATGTGCTATAAACATTTCTTTAAAGAAACGTGAGATTATAAATTTTCATTTATGTTGTATTCAGGAGTACTATTGTTGGGTAAAATGTTGAGTATATACTAAATTTATAGGGAACTGTTGAAACTTTTCCAAACTGGGTACGGGTGTATTACTTTTAATTTCTGCAATTAATGTATATTAAGTTCCAATCACGTCAATTTTTCAGCTACATTTGGTATTCTAAGATTTGGGGTTTGTGTCTTTTGTGTTGCATATATCATTCCAATAGGTGTGCAGTTGTATCTTATTTTTTCATTTGTACTTCTCTGAAGCTAACATCAGTATTTTCGTAGTGTCTAATTATGCTTAGTTAAATTTTCTGTGCTTATTTTACTGTCCTTTATTCATCTTTGGTTAAATACATATTCATGTTCCTTTTTTGTTGTTGATGTTGTTTTTTTTTACTGTGATAAGATTTTTCTTAACTTTTCTTTTGTATATAATGATAAATTATCCCTCTGTCATTTGTTAAAAAGACTCTTCTTATTCAACTAATTTTGTTCTCAAAGTTTGTTTTCTATTTCCATCAAAATCAATCATATTTATTTGTGTCTGTTTCTGGACTGTATTTATTTCCAATGGCTTACGTATTTGTCCCTTTGCTAGTGCCACACTTGCTTAATATGCTATAGCTTTACATAAGTTTTTAAAATTGGATTATGTATGTATTAGTATCCTACTTATACTCTACTTGACTACACACATTTAGAGACATAAAACAACCAAATATTTATTACCTTGTATGTCTAGAGTTCAGAAGATGTTGATACACATCCTGTGACACAGCTGAGAATGAAGCCAACACAGAACAGATTGAAAGGGAAAGGTCAGGGGATCTCTTAGGAGAAGACCCCTCTGTACACTGGTCCACAGCTTTTATTTATTCTAAAGGTAGGGGCTGAGGTATGGACACTGCTGCATAGGTGCAGAATCCAGGGAGTAATGTTTAAATAGTAATGGTGCAGGAAGAGCTAGGGCTAAAGTCTAATTGGCAGATCATAGAACAATTGTAGAGTCCTTGAGATAATGATTAGCAATAACACAACTGAGGATGTGCAGAAGATCCCTGAGACAATGTTCGACAAGCAGGATATTTGGGAATAGGTGCCAGTAAGAACACAAGAACGTTTACCTTGGAAGAACAGACTGCTTTCAGCAAGTTCTGCAGTCTGGCCATGGCTTCTGATGACCCTTAGACCTTTCCAAGGTAAATGTTAACTCATTTCTGGCAGTCACATTCTTCCACAAGAAGAACAAAATCAGTTTTGCTGAGTAAATAGGTTATGGAAGGACTCTGTTCCTTTGGGAGGTTTTTCAGGAAAACACATTTCTTTGCCTTTTCTAACTTCTAGAGACTTTGTGATTTCCTTAAGATTTGGCTCATAAGCATTGACATTTCTTTGACCTCTAACTAAATAGGCACACCTCTGACCTTGTATGCCTTGCTAACAGTGATACTTGTGATTACATTGGGCCTATTCAAAAATCCAGAATAATCTTCTCATCTTGAAATCCTTAACTTTGGCGCATCTGAAAAGTCTCATTTTCCTTTTGTAGTAATATATTTATAGGTTTGGGAAATTAGTTATATACAACTTTAAGAGGCAATTTTTAATACCTCTCACATGAGCAGACAATATAGTTTATATAGTTTCAACTCTTTCAGATTTTTAGGATTCATTTTATGACATGTGATGTGGTTTACCTTCAATATTCTGTGGATTTTTCTTTTTTTTTTTTTTTGTGGTACTGGGGATTGAACTCAGGGGCATTCTAGCGCCAAGCTATACCCCCAGCCCTATTTTTTATTCTTTATTTTGAAACCGAGTCTTACTAAGTTGCGGAGTGCCTCACTAGGTAGCTGAGGCTGGCCGCGAACCCGGATTCTCCAGTTTCAGCCTCTCAAATGCTGGGATTACAAGCGTGTGCCACCACACCTGGCTTCTGTGGATATTCTAACTGGAAAATATTTTTATTTTTGAGCAGCTTACTTTTTAATTTGGGTGCATTCTAATTTTACATCATATTTGGTACAGAGTTAGGAACTTATGTTCATGATATTGGTCTGTAATTTTCTTTTCTCGTGGTACCTTTATTTGATTTGGGAATTAAGGTGATGCTGGCTTCACAGAACTGACTTAATAGTTTTCCTTCTTTGTCTATTTTACAGAAATAATTTTTTCTACTTTATTTTAGGAATATTGTACTTAATTCTTCTACAAAGAACTTGTAGAATTTATCTGGGAATCCATGACCCTGAACTCTTCTTTAATGGGGACTGTTTATTGCTGTTTTGATTTCTTTGTTTTCTATTGCTTTTTTTAGGTTTTCTTTGTCCTCCTGGTCCAGTTTAGATCTAAAGTCGCAGATGTCTAAGATTTTGTCAACTTTTTCTAGGTTTTCTATTTTGTTGGAGTACAAGTTCTCAAAATAGTTTTCAGTAATGTTTTATATTTCCACATTATCTGTGGTGATATCCTCTTTTCATCTCTTATCCTTGAGATTTGGTTCCATTCTCTCTGTTTGTTAGGTTGGTGGAGGGTTTTTCAATCTTACTAATCCTTTCAAAAAACTATTGTTTTCATTAGTTGATTTTTCAGATTTTTGTGTGTGTGTTTGTTTGTTTGTTTTCTAGTTTAATTTCTGGTCTGATTTTGATTATTTCCTGCCTTCTGCTGGCATTGGGGCTACTTTGTTTCTGTTTTTCCAAGGCTTTGAAGTCCATCATTCAATTATTTATTTGATTCTTTCTTTTTTTCTCTTATGAGTGCTTAAAACTATAAATATTCCTCTTAACACTGCATTCAGGGTTTCCCATAGATTTTGATATGTTGTGTCTTTATTTTCATTTGTTTCTAGGAATTAAAAAATTCTCTTATTTCTTCTTTAATCCAGTCTTCATTCAATAATGTAGCATTCAATCTCCATGTATTTGTGAAGTTTTTCTGGATCTTCTGTTTGTTGATTTCTACATTCAGCCCATTTTAATCTGAGGGCTCCTGTTGTTGCCACTGGGACTATAACAGAAGCTGTGCCATTTTGCAAGGAGAGTTTGCTATTAGATCCCAGTTGAAGATTTTCCTTGATCTGTGGTCCTGCTGGTGCTTATCCCTGTGTTACCTCTGGGGGCTGCTCTCTGGCCAAAACCAGACCTTTAGCTCTGACTTGGTGGCTGTGGCTAGGCTGTTCCAGTGGTGATATTTGTTAGTATTGGCTCCTAGAAGTAGATTGAGATATGGACTGTATAGACTGTTCTCCTTGCAATTGGAGTGGATGGGGATGTTCTCAGCATGCCTCAAGGTGTATAAACACTAAGAGTGGGGGGAGAGGTCTCTGGATTGGCCACAAGAACACACCCAGAGGCAGGGGAGCTCTACAAAGCGCCTTCCAGCTCTGCTTCTGCTAGAACCTAATGAGTGGTAGGGGGCTGGGCTCCATGCTGCACCTAGGAACCTAGCTGTCCCTAGCCATTTCAGCAGGCACCTGAGAGGAAAAGCACCACAGGGGTGGGTGTGGAGTGGCTAGCAGGGGCACCCTGCTTCTGTTGAACCAAACAAGTGGAATTGAGATTGAGTGAATGTGTAGCCCATACCATGTCACTAGTCCGAAAACTTTTGCAGCTGCAGCTGCAGATCATCAGAATTGTAAGCAGTCAGCAGCTCACCCCATGCTCCACAGGGATCTAACTGCCTGGAAGTCCAGCCAGAACCTGTGGAAGCAGTGGATGAGCCCACCTTGTCCTCCAGATATCCAGAGCAGAGGTCAACAACACTGGAGAAAACATGGTCACTTAGAGGAAAGTGGCAAGATTCAGGTGTGCTGAGAATCAGAACTCAATCACCAGAAATTCTGCTTTTCAACAAGGGAAGAACAGCAGAGAAAATTCAACAACAGCAAAAAAGTTGAAAAGCAGTAGAAGCAAAACTAGAAAAAAGAGTAAAGGACTATAAAAGCTCTCCAGGCATCCCACCTGGGGAACAGAGAACAGCAGGGGCAGTGCCATCTTATTCAGGCAGCTTCCAGAGACCTCCAGGAAGAAAATTGTGGATTGTTATGAAGTTGGCATTTCCCTCCACACTACACAGGGACCCAGCTAGATCTGGACACTGTGGCTGAAGCTGAACCCATTCTCTTCCAGCAGGAATCTGGAGCAGTGAATAGCACTCATCAAGACTGAGTCAACTCAAGATGGATCAAAGACCTGGAAGTTAGACCAGAGATTGTGAAGCTACTATAGGAAGGCATGAGTTCAATACTCCAACATATAAGCATTGGTAGAAACTTCCTCAGCAAGACCCCCAAAGCATAGGAAATTAAAACCAGACTTAATAAATGGGATGACATTAAACAAAGAAGTTTTGCATATCAAAGAAAATCATCAAGAGTCTAAAGAGAAAGTCTGTGGAATTGGAAAAGATCTTTAACAGCTATCCCTTGGACAGAGGATTAATATCTAGAATAAACAAAGAACTTAAAAGACTTTACACTAGAAAAACATGTAACTCAAATAAGAAATTGACAACTGAATTGAATAGACACTTCACAAAAGAGATACAAATGGCCAATAGATACATTAAAAAATGTTCAACATCACTAGCAATCAGGGAGAGACAAATCAAAAATACACTGAGATTCCATCTAACCCCAATTAGAATGGCAATCATCAAGAAGTCAAAAGACAATAAATGTTGGCAAGGATGTGGGGAAATAGGAATTCTTCTACACTGTTGGTAGGATTGCAGACTAGTTCAGCCACTATGGAGATCAGTGTGGAGATGCCTTAGAAAACTGGAAATGGATCCACCATATGATCTGGCTATACCACTCCTGGATACCTTTCAAAGAGGTTGAAACCAGAGAACTACAGTAGTATCTGCGTACCCATGTTCATAGTAGCACAATTCACAATAGCCAGATTATGGAACCAACTCAGGTGTTCATTAACAGATGAATGTATTACAGAATTTTGTGAAATACACAAAATGAAATTAGAAGGAAATAATGTCATTTACAAGATAATGTTAGGACCTGGAGAACATTATGTTAAGTGAGATTAGCTAGTCACAGAAAGTGAAGAGACATGTGTTTTCTCTAATATGCACAAGCAAGGGACTAACTAGGATACCAGAGTGACTCCAGACAATGAGGGAAAAAGCCTCAGTGGAGTCAGGGAAGTGGTCTAAGGGAAGGGCAGGGGGAAGACTGAGGTTAATTAATGGAAATACTACCATTGACTTGCGTACATATGTGAAAATACCAATGTCAATCTCAGTACTCTGTATTGGGAAAGGGGGAGATGGGGAAGCGGGAGGGCATGAAGTGCTGTGTGCATGTATATTATCAACATGATTTATATTATGATGTGAGATTATAATGCACTAATAAAAGCACATTAAAAAAAAGAAAAAGTTGTTACTCATTTCCTCCCTTTTTTGCTTACCTCAGAAAGGCTAAAGGACAACTAGATGTGGTAGCACATGCCTGTAATCCAAGCACTTGGAAGGCTGAGACAGGAGGATCCCAGGTTGGAGACCAGTCTCAGAAATGTAGTGAGGTCCCCCACAACTTAGTGAGAGCCTGTTTCAAAATATAAGAATAAAATAGGTTTGGGAGTGTAGCTCAGAGGTGCAATGTCCCTGGGTTCAATCTCCAGCACCGAAAAAAAAAAAAAAAAAAAAAAAAAAAAAAAAAAAAAAAAAAAAAAAAAAAAAAAAAAAAAAAAAAAAACAGGCTAAGGGAGACTTCTTTCCGTTGATTTTCTTACTGAGCCCCTTGCTTTGCATCTATCAGGCCTGTCATTTTCAGGAAATATTCTTTTTTTTACTTTTTATTTTTTATTCATACATTGTAAGCATACATCTTCGTTAGGTACAAATTGATAACAATATATGTGCTCACAATTCTCATTTGACCCCTTCCCCAAATTCCCACCCCGCTCCCTCACCCTCCCTCCCTCTCAAGTTCAGTTTAGTGAGTGAGTGACTTTGATATACATTAGTGCGCCCCCACCCCATCCAACCCCTTTGGTAAATCAACTTCTTTGCTTTCAAGGGTCTCTCCTTTTTCATCTGGAGACCCTCTTATGCCCCATCTTCTCCCTAGCATCCACATATTAGGGAGAACATATGTTTCTTTACTCTTTGTGATTGGCTAATCTCACTTAACATAATGTTTTCCAGTTGCCTCCATTTCCCTGAAAATAACATGATTTTGTTCTTCTTTATGGCTGAGTAAAATTCCATGGTGTACATATCCCATTGTTTTGTAATCCATTCATCTGTCGATGGACATCTTGGCTGGTTCCATAGTTTGGCTATTGTGAGTTGTGCAGCTATAAACATAGATACACATACGTCGGTCTGACAGTTTGGTTTCCATTCCTTTGGGTAGATACCCAGAAGTGGTATTGCTGGGTCATATGGTAGGTTCATTCCCATACATCTGCGGATCCTCCATACTGTTTTCCACAGTGGTTACATTAGTTTGCAATCCCACCAACAGTGTATTAGAGTTCCATTATCTTGTATGAAAGTCACAAGTACTATAATCCAATTTAATACTTATTGATTTAAAAATCATAAAATACATATAGTTTTTAGATTATTTTCCAGAAAATATTCACATCATCCACTCTTCACACCTCCAGGGGATACAGGTACTCTCCTGCCTTATCAGTATTGGGCTTGTACACATGTTGTACTTTGACTTTATTAAGAGTGGTGTGTACTTTTCTACATTTCTGTCTTTGACTTGGGCAGGTGACTTGCTTTGGTCACTGTGCTCACTCATCTTACTCATTTAGGGCATGTATCTTGTGCTCCTACATTCAAATCGAAGAACCTGCCTTAAATAGTTTCTGATC
Source organism: Graphiurus murinus (assembly GCA_004027655.1). Taxonomy (NCBI): domain Eukaryota; kingdom Metazoa; phylum Chordata; class Mammalia; order Rodentia; family Gliridae; genus Graphiurus; species Graphiurus murinus. Next base: position 77,565 of record PVLC010004254.1, read on the forward strand.
CAATGAGAATGGGTGCACCTCTGAACTCAACTTTCTCACTGAAGATAAGTCAAGCCTAAACAGTCAACCTATGAGAGCAAAAGTATATTAGTCAACATAATGCCTAAAAGGAAGTTTCTTTACAATAAAATAATGCCTATTTGATATATAAAGGCAGAAAAGCATGAATTCTCTATAGCAATACATGTAATCAGATATAGATATGACATTTTAGGCTGTCTGCTGAACAAATCTTTTAAAATCTGAAACAAGAACCATTATGGAAAGTGTTATTAATCTTCACTCAACTATTATACCCTATATTGCTAAAATTAGACAAAAAATTTTTTATTCATATACAAAATTCAGTTAAGTCCTAAGATGAGATAAAAATTATCATCCACACAACATCTTGGCCATTTGAAAGTCCTATGATAAGTGACAATGCTTACCTGTGAAAGATAGTCTTATATGTAATAAGTGCATTTAGCATCCTTTGCCTCCAGATACTGAATGAAAAAGTGCTTGCAACCATTCTGACAATAAACATAAGACATATACAAAATTAAGAAAGCACACTCCCACAAATATCTAAAAAGGTTTTGAGTACACAGTATAACACACACACACACACACACACACACACACACACACACATACACACACATATCACCAATTTAAATGTATAGTGAATATGAGAACACAGCCATTTTGAGTGTATCTGAATATAGGTGCATAAAGAAATATATATATGTATATATATATAAATGTATAGAAAGGAGTATTTCATGATATAAATGAAAGGAAATCTCAAATTTCAAACATTTTGCAAAATAGAATAGAGAGGATCCTCATTGCAAAGTCAAATACCCTCAGAACATCAGGTGCACTCCTGACTACTGCAAACATAAAAGAAGAGTGTGCCAATAATATTCAAATCTAAACAAGAAAAAATACAGCTAAGAGAAATAGAGAATGATTGGAAATTATCTTAGTTAATATTTTAACTATATAAACCCAGAAAACCCTCCTGTTACATTTATTCATATCTCAAAGGGGAGCTTCATAAAGAGGCCACTAATTGTTCCCTGACACACATTTCAATTCTATCCTCATATTAGTAATTATATAATAAATCCAAAGAACTATTTTAGAAAATGTTCTGGTATTAATTAAAATACACATAATGGATAGATCCTAACCCTCAGCAGTGTTGACAGAGCCACTTTACCATGCAGTGAGAACAAATTGAGATAATAGAATTTCATGTACGTCTGTGCATACAGATACTTATGAGGTAGGGGAAGTAGGGCATTTCACAAAATAAAAATGAAGGAGAAAGAGAATTACTAATATGCTTCTTAATTTGGGCAAATTGTTTAGATTGGTGAAATAGCTCCTGGTTGAACAGATAATTATACCTATGGTTCATTATTCCTAGTATTGATAGGTCCCATTCAAATTTGGTTTGAAACTAGTTTTTCAGATGAGAGAGCCCTGATATTACCCATTAACACAGAAAAGAGCAACAAAGATAATTTTAAGCATATATACAAATAATCTTTTTTTCTCAATCATTATTCAATCACATTAAAAAAAATCTGTAAAGTTTAAATGCTTTCTACAAGTGTCATTTCTAATTTAAGTAGCAACTTTTAGGTAATTGATTGGTAAAAACATTTTTTTCCAGAATTTTCTCATTCCCTAAAAGAACATTTGCCTGACTCAGGGAATACCAGAAATTGTAGCAATGGGTAAGGTCACCTGAGAGCCACACACAGGGGATGAACTACTATCCTCTTAGCTGGTTGGCTTCCCCATCAGTGTTTTTCTCAGGTCACACATGATTATTGGTAGTGTCACTGAAGTCTGAATCTGCAGTCTGTAGGGTTAGATAGTTCGTACATCACTGTTTGTCCTTCTGTATTATTTGGGTTATGTTTCACACAGGCTGTAGACAAATTCACCTCTTCTCTGTATTCTTCCTGCAAAACTTCTGAAATCTCATACCACTCTCTTATAGACTGTTTGTGTATCCCTACCAAATTCTTATATTAAAATCTAATCCTCAATGTGATTGCACTTGAAGGTGGAGCCTGGGAATGGTGAGGTTATAAAAAAAATGGAGCCCTTATGAATAAAGTTAGTGACATTATTAACAAGACCCCAGTTTTCTTCCTCACTCCTTCTACCTCTGAGACACTGAATCTTCTGGCACATTAATTTTGCCCATCCTAACCTCTAGAACTGTGGGAAACAGATTTCTTTTGTTTACAACCCTCTCATTCTGTGGTATTTTTTGTTACAGCAGACAAAATGAACTAAGAAACTCTTCTTGTCCCATGCAGGCCTTCCTGCATGGAGCTGGGCCTCAGTTTCACTGTCTTTATTTTGCATGGCTTTGGGAATATGGGGTATTATCCATGCTACAGGTAAAATTGTAGAAGGCACAGAAGAGGCAACCCATTCCTGTCAACTGCCAGTATATCCTCTGCTGGCTGTATAGTTCTCTGCTTCATCTCAACTATATTGCTATGGATCTATCCTTTTTAGCTGTCTCCTTCCGGGATTATAAACTGAGAACCAGTATAAAACCCTGCCCCTAGGCTTTTAGGTTTTTGATGATTCTATTCATATTACCATCTTGGTTCTTAGAAATAAACAGTAAGTGAAATATCAGATTAAAAAGAAATTCTTCCAATTACTTTCGAGAAATAAGAAATTTACAAAGAATATATAAAGAATCTTCCCTTAATCAGCAGAAGATATATTCCAGGATGTAGTAGATATATGAAATCATAGAAACTACTGAATATTGTATATGTTTTATATTACACATATATACCTAGGTAAAAGTTTAACAAAAATTAAGCATAAGATAACAATAACTATATAACAATTATAACATAGACTATAATAAAAGTTATGTGAATTTGGTTTCTCTCTCTCTAAAGATTATATATATAATTTTTTTTTGGTACTGGGGATTGAACTCAGGGGCATTCTACCTCTGAGCTATACCTCCAGCCCTATTTTTTATTCTTTTTTTTTTTTTTTTTTGCGGTACTGGGGATTGAACTCAGGGGCATTTTACCTCCGAGCTATACCCCCAGCCCTATTTTTTATTCTTTATTTTGAAACTGGGTCTCACGAAGTTGCGGAGTGCCTCACTAGGTAGCTGAGGCTGGCCGCGAACCCGGATCCTCCGGTCTCAGCCTCCCGAATGCTGGGATTACAAGCGTGCGCCACCACGCCCGGCTCTATTTTTTATTCTTTATTTTGAAACAGGGTCTCACTAAGTTGCGGAGTACCTCACTAGGTAGCTAAGACTGGCCGTGAACCGGGATCCTCTGGTCTCAGCCTCCCAAATGCTGCGAATACAAGCGTGCGCCACCATACCCAGCTTCAAAATATATTTTATACTATATTTTCTGAGCATATTTGACCACTTATAACAAACCATAAAAGGCAAAACTGATAATAAAGGAACACTATTACATAATTCAATAGATAATTATTACTTTTATTCTAAGTCCCTTTTCGCCAAGGTACTTTTGATAAGTTACTTTCTATAATGCTAATAAAATCAGAGAATAATTTACTGAAACATACTTGAAGAACTGACTATTTACCCCTCAGGTCAAGTAAAACAGTATGAAACATGCTATATGTATGCAAAATTCAGATTCTTGTGATTAGTATAAATCAACTTCCTTCCAAAAGTGTCTGAAACTTCAAGAAAATTTTTATAAAATTGCAGAAGAACAAAACTGAGATTCTCATGAATTCACACAGTTTATGACTCTTTCAGGATACATCTGAGCAGTTATTCAGACCTCTACAGGTACTATTTTTTTATTTGCGTACAAAATTTAATCAGTCATTTTCATCTAAACTCTCATACATATTTCATAATTCTGCCATTACAGCTTTACTTCAAATTCTCCATCTTATGGTGACACTAAATAGAGTAAGTAGATCAAAACTGAAGTTCATTAGTATCTTGGAATTATTGTTTAGAAAAACAGGAGATGAGGGAATGCCCAAAGCATTTTGTTGTCTATAATAACTAATACAATTTCCATATTATAAAAGTACTAAAAATGATTTTTAAAAGTAGGTCACTATAAAATAGTTTATACATTTAAAAGTAGGTTACTATAAAATAGTAGTTTATTTATAAAATTTAACCACAGGCACATGTCATATGAACTAAATATTTTGAGCCAAATATTAACTGATACTTTGAGATTTAGCTAAATTAAATTTAAGTGGTTTATTTAGCGAGCTGTGGGACGTTCAAAGACACTCCACAATTTCTTCAACTTAAAAAAAAAATCAAGATTATTGTTACTTGAACATAATGGTTTCAATCTTTGGCCCTAGTAGCTTTTTAAGTGAAAATTTTAATTATTTGTTATAAATATAATTTTATTTGTGCATTGTAATTATAATTCATAATAAGGTTCAGAGTGATAGCAACCTATATTCACACAGCATTATTTATACATGATACTTAAAATTGCTTAGTCATCTTGCTTCTTCATAAATAGAAAATTTTCTTTTATTATCTTCCTTCAGATGCTCTCATATTTTGGCATATTACATAGGTTTTTATGACCTTCTTATGCCTGCTGTGATGCCTGCTCTCAGTGTTTTCCATGTCATCCTTGTTACTAATATGGACTGCAATATATTTTACTTTTGACATTGTTACTGAGGTTTAATCTTAAATTCATAACAAATATTTCATTTCTATAACCAAAGAGTAAATATATAGCTTTGTAATACCTGCCAATAATGTAATAACAAAAATAATTCATCAATGTATAGATTGTTGTTTCAAATTTATTTTTACTTTTAAATTTATTTTTATATTAACAATCTTTGGCCAATTAGGTGGAACTGCAGGCTGTAACTGAATAATCTGAAAATGTATTATAACATAAACTCTTAAAAAGGACAAGAGTAGATTAACTTATAACACAATTAATGCATTTAAATATATTGGAATAGTTATAGCTTCTAATTTACATTTTTTGAAAGTTGCCTTTTTTAATGCACCTCTGGGGCCAGTTGAAAGCCAGAATTGCTGCCCAAAGTGATGATGTTGTAGACCTGAAATTGCAGCATTTGGGAAGTTAGAGTATGAGAATCACAAGTTACAAGTTAACAGTCCAGTGTGAGGTAATTTAGGAAGACTTTGATTCAAAATGAAATATGAAAGGGCCTGGAGTTGTAGTTCAGTGATAGAATTCCCCTGGGTTTAATTTCCAGTAAACACACACACACACACACACACACACACACACACACACACACACACTCACACACACACACACGCACAAGGCCACAATTACTGATGGATAAGTGAAATCAATAACATTGATTTCATCAGTTAGTAACTATACATTAATGTGAAAAATTTGATTAAGCTTGATTTGTAAGAAAAAAACCCCTAAAACTCAAAATTATTGGAACCAAAATTAAATTTGACATGATGGTACACTCCTGTAATCCTAGTACTTGGGATGCTGAGATAGAAGGATTGCAGGTTGGAAGATAGTCTCAGAGACATAGCCAGACTCAAGCCAGGAGTGGTGGCACACACTTGTCATACCAGTACTTAAGAGGTCGAGACAGGAGGATCACAGGTTCAAAGCCAGCCTCAGCAACTTAGTGAGGTGGTCAGTAATTTAGCAAGACTCTGTTTCTAAATAAAAAATAAAATAGGGCTGGGGTTGTAGATTGAATTGGAATGCCCCTGGTTTCATTTCAATACTCAGCACCACACACACACACACACACACACACACACACACACACACACACTCAGACTATATAGATAGATAGTTGGATAGATAGATGATAGATAGATAGATAGATAGATAGATAGATAGATAGATAGATAGATAGATAGACAGAATAGATATAGATATAGCAAGACTATATATATATAGCAAGACTCAGCAACCTAGCAAGACCCTGTTTCAAAAATAAAAAAATAAAAAAGGAGGTCTGGGGGTGTAGATGGTAAGCAAAATACTCGGGTTCAATCCCAGTTGGTTTCCTATCCATTTTCTTTCTTTCTTTCTTTTTTTTTTTTTTTTTTTTGCGGTACTGGGGATTGAACTCAGAGGCATTCTACCTCCGAGCTACACCCCCAGCCCTATTTTTTTACTCTTTATTTTGAAACCGAGTCTCACTAAGTTGCAGAGTGCCTCACTAGATAACTGAGGCTGGCCGCGAACCTGGATCCTCCGGTCTCAGCCTCCCGAATGCTGGGATTATAAGCGTGCGCCACCACGCCCGGCTTCCATTTTCTTTTTCAATAAAGTATTTTCTCAATTAAAATTTTTTGACTATTTTTCTAAGGTGAAGTGAAATATAGAAATAGTAATAACTTGTGGCTCCATGTGTATTAATACACATTTTAAGTTATATATCTGTGTAATAAAATGATCCCAACATCTTCAAGAAATTGCATTTAGGTTACTTTCAACCTGAATAGTAAGTCTGAGGTCTTGCTTCCCCTAAATGTTTCATTTTTTTTTTTTCATCAATGAATTAAATACTCCGGCCCAGTTGAACAGTAGATACTATTTGTGTGCATCAACATCTGCACTGAAAACAAAATACACAGCTCCTAAAAAGAGGTCATTGTTCTTCAGTAAACATACTCAATGGCTACACCTCCTTTCCAGGAGCTTATTTATGTGTTTTGAAAGTCTGCATTTTTATTATTAAATTAAAGTAAACTCGCTTCAAATGTATAAATTTTCAAAACCACTGACAAAATATTATCCCTTTAAAATATTTATTTGTAGATTTACTATTTAACACAATAAGGTTTTCAACTTCCTTTATTATTCAACTTTTATTTGACAAAAATATTAATTTTCTAAATAAGTTCACAAAGAATAGATAAAATTACATTTCTTTCTTTCTTTCTTTCTTTTCCCCCTTTGCATAATCTCTTGAAATTTTTCTTTACTGAACACAGGGCCTGTATGCCATGAATATAGATGTTAGTTCTGATTGTTCATATGATAAAAGACTAGCAGATACAGCATTATAAAAATTACCTTTTTTTGGAACATATTTTTAAGCTTATTTGAATAGCTTTCAGCATTTTAATTACTTTAAATATCTTGTACAAAAGAGCAAAGGATTTGGGAATACCAATTGCAATAGAGATAGCTATTAATATCTCAATAATATCAATTATTATGATTAAAAAGGGTAATTCTAACTTAAAATGAAAAGAATTATTTATCTCACAGATGCTCTTCCCTTTATTTTCTCCTTTTCTTATGAGCTACTTTTGCAAAACGGTTGGTCGGTAGCATTGGACCAAGCTATTTATCTCCTCTTTTTCACTTATGGTTCTTAAGGAACTATAGAGTATGCTGAAATACGCATCCTGAGAAAAGGGGGAGCTGGTGAGAACAACCTAGGCCCTGTTCCAGTTCCCCCTCAAAAAATAAAACAGGAAAGAAAACACAAAAAACGGACTGTCCAGACTGCCCTTCTTCACAGCTGTAGTCTAGCATGTAGCATCATTACTGGGAAGTAAAACATGAAGAGAGCTGCTTTCTGGGGTCTCTCAACTGTGATGTAAATGATGCTTGAACATTGGGACTATGTGTGCTCTGAAAGCTTTCTGAGCCTTTAGGAACCAGCTCATATACATGCTTGGTTTCTGTTGTCCCTAGCTCTCTAAATGTAAATAAAACTGCTTCCTGTATATTGTATGCATATATGTTCTGCCTCCTTAGATCAACAAATGTATACTTTCATTTTACACATTTAGGACATTTTACTTTGTCCTATATAGTGAATTAACAACATTCATCTCAGTTATTTTGTCTGAACTTGAACTTTCTCATTAATTAAGGAAGCAATAAGGCATTAAAATATCATAAAATTTAAAAATATCATAAGTAGATGCTTTATGATATAATATTTTTAGATTACTTTTAGGTATATGATTGAAGTAGGCCTTTCTAGGACTATATGCTTTCTTCCAATATTTTAAGTTCATTTTTAAATTTCAAGGAGTTTGATTATAAATGCACATGCCTAAATTCTAGAAAATATGTGTAAATTATCATAGCATTGTTTTTTTATTTGCTTTTTAATGCACTTTCCATACAGTTTTTAAAAATTAAAATTTCCTTCATTTTTATTTATTCTCAGTGCTATAACCCAACTGACCACACAACTTAGAGAAAAGATTTATTTGCTCATAGTTTGGAAATTCTAGGTTTAGTCCATGTGAGGCTGCTGTGTGTCCTGCATCTCAGGTCCTGGTGGTGGGAAGCACAGAGAAAGAGAGAGGAGAGGGCAAGTCTCTGCTCCTAGATCTTGGAGGTCAGAAACAGAGAAGGGGGCAAAGGGATTCAAAGACAGAAGCACAAGACCTAAGGGCACACTCCCAGAGACCCACTTTCTCTAGCCCCACCCTACCAGCCTAGGTTACCACCCAGATAAATCCATTCTCTTCAGATGAGATTGCAACCCTTGTGACTTAAGTATATAAACCCTGAGCTCTTCAGGGAACGTGTTGTAGCTGACCATAACACCAACCTCAAATCACACATAGGGTTTTTACTCCTAAAATTTGCCTTTCATCTTTGACACATAATTTTGGCTTTCTGTGAGTAAAATTAAAGCTTTTTATTGCTTAATTTCTGCATGTTTTAATGGGTCATATTGCTGAACATGCAACATAATATTTGCTGATCACCAATTTTCACTTGTGGATGAGATAAATTCTGTACCTCTCAATTATTTATAGCAAAAGTAAATAAAATTTGTGTTTTTTTTAATTAGAAAATATACATGTTGTTTCAGTCAGCATTTTCACTGCTGTAACCAAAATATCTGACAAGAAAAACTTAGAGGAAGAAGCTTATTTGCTCATAGACCTATAGTTCTATTACATTTTAATTCCTTATATTAACTACTTGGTACTAGGTATTGAGCCTAGGATCATTCTATTTTCTACCTTCAGTCATTTTTATTTTCAAAAGATGATCTTGCTAAGTTGCTGAGGGTCTCTCACCTGTGATCCTTCTGTCTCAGACTTCCAAGTACTGGGATTACAAACCACTGCACCAATTTAATTCATTACATTTAGAATATAAGAAGTGGTTTTATTGAGTCTAAATAACTCAACCATTATGAACACCAGCTTCTCAAATAATATAAATATCACTGAGTCAATATGGTAAAAATAATCCCTCAATATAGATGGCTCTTGTCCTCCCATGCAATCAGTAACCCTTTACAAATTATATTAATGAGCCGGGCACGGTGGCTCATGCTTGTAATCCCAGCATTCGGGAGGCTGAGACCAGAGGATCCGGGTTCGAGGCCAGTCTCAGCTACCTAGTGAGGCACTCCGCAACTTAGTGAGACTTGGTTTCAAAATTAAGAATAAAAAATAGGGCTGGGGGTATAGCT